>JAEIGM010000064.1:0-219005 GCA_018903735.1 Drosophila cardini
ATGCTTTTTTTAGAGTTTGGGGTCTAAAAATCTGCTGTCGGCAGCGACACAGCTCACCACGTTCGTCCCACTGTGCCAGGGTGCACAGCTGTTGTGGCGTGATATCACCGTCGCGGCTGCTGTGTGGCGTTTCTATGACTGTTACTTCTGTGTCGTCTTGTGGTTATTGTCGGGCTAATATAGTTGTGTTGGTTGCATATTGGTTGCTGCAATATAGTTGTTGTTGGTTTTGGCTTTTATTAGACCCCGTACTCTAAAAAAGAGTAGAGGGGTCTATTAGGTTTGTCTGAAGCGAATCGTGCGTAACAGCCAGATGGAGGCTTTTCCGACCACATTAAGTATATATTTTCTTGATCAGCATCAACAGCCGAGACGATATAGCAATGTCCGTCTGTCCGTCCGTCCGTCCATCTGTATGAACACCTGGATCTTTTAAACTACAAAAGCTAGAGCCACCAAATTTGGAATGAAAGTCCGTCTGCTTTGCAAGCAGATCAAGTTTATTTCAAATCTTTGCCACGCCCCTTACCGCCTCCGCAAATTGTAAAAAACTATGATCACCTTGGAAAAAAATTATGTTTTAAGCGAATATCTCAGTAACACTTAGGAATAGCAATATTGGTATGCAGGTTCCTACAAACGGCATAAATGCATTGTCATTAAAATTTTTGGACTGTCAATACCCGTTTTCCCACAATAATGAAATAATTTTCAAACTTCAATGCCATTTTTAACGCATTTGCACTTATCGTACGGTATTGTAATTTGAAATGTGTTTGGAGACAAAGTATCACAAACTATCCTGAAAGTTGCATACAAATCGGACTATAAACAGAAGAGCTACACTCGTAACAAAGTTTACAATTGCACGAAATGTCAATGCATGTGTGCAAGCGAGACAGAAACATACAAACATGTGAGCGAACGTTTTCGCTGCTTGTGTATCGACAGCGCTGCCTACGGACGATGCACGCACATGTTTGCACACGATACGATTTATCATATATCGATATTCAATACGATAGTAATTATAATTTCGATATGATGTCGAATGCGATATTTGGTCATTATGTCTATATCTATAGCGATATATCGTATTTAATTTCAGTTGTTGATAGTATCGATATTTGATTCTAAAGCATACTGAGCCCCATTCAGCATCAGATTCCGGCCGAACACAGCAAAGAATGGAGTGACTCCTGTTGCTGTATGGACGCTGTTACGGCCTCGATCTCCGGGAGGTCCAGATCCCATTTCCGATGGTCACTATTTAGGTATGCCCGAATTGCCGCCAAGACTGACCGATTAACTAGTCCCGCAGCATTACTTTGGGGTGAGTAGACGGCAGTCCGTAAATGCTTAATTCCGTATGCCTGTGTCATCTCTTCGAAAATCTTCCCTATAATCTGCCTGCCGTTATCTGAGTGAATCACCTCGGGCACCCCAAACTTCAAGAAGACCTCGTACACCAGGAACTCGACTACTGCCTTTGCTAATAAGTCGATGTACAGCTTCTGGAATGGCCTTTTCGTCACCACTTGCATCCTAAAATTCGTTGCCTTTATTTCCTTGCACACGTCACAACTTCGGACGAAATTGGCCACTTGCACTGCCATCTTCGGATCAGCTCATGCGTAAGTGACGCTGGGACCCAAAGCTTCCACACACACCCCTCAAGTTCGTTTTCCAAGTTATCGTGTGACATGCGTTTGAAAATTATGCCCCCTTCCACTTTCAGGTCTGGCAACTGATGCTTGTTCTCAATAATTTTCTGAACTAGTTCTTTGTACCCCTCACTCTCGAACTCATTAGTTTGGAACCTCAAAATCTCGCTAGGATCTAACTCCTCCCTAACCTCGGCCACTACAGCATCTAAGCTTCGTGAGAGCGTGTCGGCCACTACATTTTCTGATCCCTTCCGATGCTCGAACACGAAGTCTAATGCCTGCAACTAGCGACTACCTTGCTAATCGGCCACTCAGGTCTTTCAGAGACATCAGCCACTTTAAACTTGCATGGTCAGTGATGACAGTGAACAGTTCGATGTAGGGCCTGAACTTCTGAATCGCCATGTTCGCCGCTAAACACTTCTTTTCAGCCACCGAATAGTTGAGCTGGTGCTTATTCAGTTTGGCAAAGAAATAAGATATCGGTCTCTCATTCTCAGCACTGTCCAGTTGGAACAACACCGCACCCACTCCTGACTGTGAAGCGTATCATTGGACATAGAACCTCTTTAGGAAGTCAGCATGCACCAGAACTGGAGCCGATGTTAAAGCTTTCTTTAATGCCTGCACTGCCTCAGCGACTTGATACAGAGTTTTGACTTTTCAACCCTATCGTTAAATTCGCCGCTTTTAAGCATTCCGCTATCCAAATACGCCAAATGCGTCTCGAAGTCAAAAGCAATGATCCGCAAATCGTCCAGGTATACAAACACATTCGACATCAGCTCCGTTGGGATCACTTTGTCCATCAAGCGACAGAGGCGTTGAGCTGCATTGCACAAAATAAATGGCATCATCCTAAACAGGTACAGCGGACGACCCGGTACCGTGAGTGCCGTACATGCCTTGCTCTCCTCTTCTAGCTCGATCTGCCAGAAAGCGATTTTGACATCGACTCTAGAGATGTAGTACGTCTGCTCGACTCGCGACAGGATTCCCTCAATAGACGATGCGGATAGGCATCTTTGATCGAAAAATTGTTGAACTTCCGGGCATCGAGACAGAACCGATTTTTGTCCGGCCTTCGTACAAATGTAGTACGGTTACTCCACGGACTGTTACTCTCCTCGATGATACAGATAGCCAACATTTTGTCGATCTCGTCCAACGCCACCTTCTGCATTGCTGGAGACATGGGATAGTGGCGATCTTTTACCGGCTGTGCTCCTGTCACCAACTCGATCTTATGTTTCTCTACCGTCGTCTTTACCAGTCCTACTTTCTCGAATGCCGCAAACATTTTCTTCACAGCTTCTAAGCCTGCCTCCTGCTCTGGCTCTAAGTCAGAGACTTCGTTTACGGGTTTCGATTCTGGCGCTTTAGTTCCGACCACCTTTGCAGCTAGACCAAACGCGCGCCAGAAACCAATCCCAAAATAGGCTGCCTGCCCTATATATTATGATTTCTTTGTGGTACTAGGAGATTTTACCTCGCCAATCGTTTCCTGGTCTTTTTTCGACAAGTTTGTCTTCATATCCACACCCAATAATGACTTTTTAGATAGTTTGATTGCTCTTTCTTTTTTTTTAAATCAATCATGTATTTAATCGTCTAAACCGGATGCTGGATCTTATCTTCGTTAATGATTCATCCAGTGTCATTGTCACTAGATCTTCTCCTGTAGTTGCTCCTGAAGATTCTTTTCATCCTTCTCTTAAACTTTTCCTGTCTATCCCTAACTTAATTCGTTCACCTTCTTTATCCCCTTTCAAGTCGCGCCGTTGCTTTCGCAAAGGAAATTTTTCTTTGCTAAATCAACTGATTTTTGCTACTGACTGGTCTATACTATACAGCACGAATGATATTAACATAGCTGTCGAGTATTTTTACAACATATTAAATTCAATCTTTGATGTCTGTATTCCATATAGTGTTGTAAAGTCCGTTTCACATAAATCTCCTTGGTTCTCACCAAGACTATCTAACTTAAAAAATAAACAAGTAAGAAAGGCTACAGTCGAGCGAGCCAACAGTAAAAGACCCCGTACTCACAAAAGTGCGCATTTTCCATACCAAAAAGAAGAAAAACGGAGTTATTCACATTTTGTATACATACATATTTATATACAAATGTATTAAAAATAAGCCGTGTTTTACAATTTGAAACTAAATTTAAATTTAAATTTAATCTGTATAATAACAGAACTTATTTTTGGCGCGTCCCAAAATCAGTTCGGAACAAGTACCAATGAGCGCTAAATGCCGATCAACTGAACAACTTACTTCAATTGAACTACGTTAAGCAGTTCAAAGCAGTTGAACAAGTGCAAAGCATAAGCAAAAAATGTATGTATGAATGTATATACATACACATTAATAAATGTATGTACGTGCAAGGGAGTTTTCTGAATTGTTTTGGACTTTCGTATTACTTTGTTTTTAGCATACCATGTTACGCAAATACATTTTAAATACAAATAAACGTTATTATTATTTAAAATAGGTTTACAACTTGTGTAAAAATTAAAAAATTTCAAAATTTGTATTTAACTTTGGCTGGACTCGAACCTGGGACCCACGCGGATTTGCAAAATAACGAACCGCGACCCTACCAATAAGACCACGCTCTGTTGATAATTCAGTTGGATTATTTTCATTCACATGCAATAATTGTTTATTTAACACAGTACACTGCTTGCTGCAGTTTGTGTAGTTAAACGTAGACTTTTCTATTGCAAGCAGTGTCAACAAACAATTTGTACATAAAATTCAGCATTTTTGATTAATTTGTTTTATATGTTGTTGTTGTCCGATTTGGACCAAATTTGGTGAGGATATTTTTAATAATAATACACACATCCTCTGTGAGTTGCGATCGCTCAACCAACACTACATGTCTTCATACAAATTTTTTATTTTTGACCTGTTTGTCCTATGGGAGCTATAGGCTATAGTTGTCCGATCCGGACCAAACTTGGTGAGGATTGTTATAATGGTACTATACACATATTGTGTGAATTTGGTCTCTCTAGCTCTAGTCGTTTTCAAGTTATGGTGATGTGAAAATAGTTTTTTAAAATTTGCGGGGGCGGTGGGGGGCGTGGCAAAAATTTGAAATAAACTTGCACTGCGTACACTATAGACGGACTTTCATTCCAAATTTGGTGTCTCTAGCTCTTGTAGTTTAGAAGATCCAGGTGTTCATACAGACGGACGGACAGACAGACAGACGGACATCGCTATATCGTCTCGGCTGTTGATGCTGATCAAGAATATATATACTTTATGGGGTCGGAAAAGCCTCCTTCTACCTGTTACGCACATTTCGCTTCAGACAAACCTAATAGACCCCTATACTCTTTTTTAGAGTACGGGGTCTAAAAATCAAAATATTTTAAAAAGTTTAAGCAGACAGGTTCTAGCTTAGACTTTTTAAATTATTCTAAAGCAAAAGCAGCCTCTACCCTTCTTAATTCTCAATGCTATGAAAATTATCTCGTTCGTTGCAAGACTCAATTTGCGCGCGATTCTAAACAATTTTATAACTTTGTTAACTCTAAACGCAAATCTTCTACTTTACCCAATTCTAAGCGACGACTCGGATGCTTCCGATCTCTTTGCTAACTTTTTTAGACCCCGTACTCTAAAAAAGAGTATAGGGGTCTATTAGGTTTGTCTGAAGCGAAATGTGCGTAACAGGTAGAAGGAGGCTTTTCCGACCCCATAAAGTATATATATTCTTGATCAGCATCAACAGCCGAGACGATATAGCGATGTCCGTCTGTCCGTCTGTCTGTCTGTCCGTCTGTCCGTCCGTCTGTATGAACACCTGGATCTTCTAAACTACAAGAGCTAGAGACACCAAATTTGGAATGAAAGTCCGTCTATAGTGTACGCAGTGCAAGTTTATTTCAAATTTTTGCCACGCCCCCCACCGCCCCCGCAAATTTTAAAAAACTATTTTCACATCACCATAACTTGAAAACGACTAGAGCTAGAGAGACCAAATTCACACAATATGTGTATAGTACCATTATAACAATCCTCACCAAGTTTGGTACGGATCGGACAACTATAGCCTATAGCTCCCATAGGACAAACAGGTCAAAAATAAAAAATTTGTATGAAGACATGTAGTGTTGGTTGAGCGATCGCAACTCACAGAGGATGTGTGTATTATTATTAAAAATATCCTCACCAAATTTGGTCCAAATCGGACAACAACAACATATAAAACAAATTAATCAAAAATGCTGAATTTTATGTATAAATTGTTTGTTTGCACTGCTTGCAATAGAAAAGTATACGTTTACCTACACAAACTGCAGCAAGCAGTGTACTGTATTAAATAAGCAATTATTGCATGTGAATGAAAATAGTCCAACTGAATTATCAGCAGAGCGTAGTCTTATTGGTAGGGTCGCGGTTCATTATTTTGCAAATCCGCGTGGGTCCCAGGTTCGAGTCCAGCCAAAGTTAAATACAATTTTTTTAATTTTAACACAAATTGTAAACCTATTTTAAATAATAATAACGTTTATTTGTATTTAAAATGTATTTGCGTAACATGGTATGCTAAAAACAAAGTAATACGAAAGTCCAAAACAATTCAGTAAACTCCCTTGCACGTACATACATTTATTAATGTGTATGTATATACATTCATACATACATGCATACATATTTTTGCTTATGCTTTGCACTTGTTCAACTGCTTTGAACTGCTTAACGTAGTTCAATTGAAGTAAGTTGTTCAGTTGATCGGCATTTAGCGCTCATTGGTACTTGTTCCGAACTGATTTTGGGACGCGCCAAAAATAAATTCTGTTACTATACAGATTCATGCAATGCTACTGAACGCAGATATTGTTTTAATTTTTACCATTTTGAATGAAAGATTTCAATTCTAATACATATTTATTTGTATACTTGTTGTCTCGTATGATAACACATTTTAAAATGCACTCCCGCCTTATATTAAATGTCAATAAGAATAATCAACGTGATTTGGTAGTAGAGCGTGGACCAATTGGTAGGGTTACGGTTCGTACATTTGCAAATCGGCGTGGGTCGCAGGTTCGAGTCCCAGTCCAAGTTAATATATAAATTTTCTATTTTAATTATAAGCACTATTTTAAATAAATTATATTTCTTTTATTTTCAAACCTGTTCCCAAAACATTGAATAACAAGAAGAAGTATTTCGATATTTAAAACATTTACATACTTATATAAATACGGCTTATTTTTAAAATAAGCCAAGTAAGGAAATTGTGAATTTAATTGTGTATATATTTACATACATTTGTATATAAATATGTATGTATACAAAATGTGAATAACTCCGTTTTTCTTCTTTTTCGTATGGAAAATGCGCACTTCTGTGAGTACGGGGTCTTTTACAGTCGGCTCGCTCGACTGTAGCCTTTCTTACTTGTTTAAATCTACGTATTCCCCTAGTTTGTCTACTAATTTATTTTACCCCTTTAAACTCCCATCCTCTAATTCCGTTTTTTTCCCTTATATTTCTGATAGTTGCCTGCTCTCGTCCATTAGCAACTTAAAATCTTCCTTCTCTCCTGGGCCTGACAACATTCCTAGCTGTGTGCTTAAGGAGTGCTGTTCTTCCATAATTAAACCTCTTTCAATTCTTTTTAACCTCTCATTGGAATCCTCTGTGTTTCCTTCCTTTTTTAAAGAATCTTACATTATCCCTCTGCACAAAAAAGGTTGCAAGTCGGATATATCCAACTACAGGGGAATCGCGAAGTTGTCCGCAATCCCTAAGCCCTTCGAAAAGATAATTACTTCGACTTTGCAACACCTCTGTAAGTCAATTATCTCCCATGCCCAACACGGTTTTGTTAAGAATCGGTCGACTTCGACCAATCTATTGGAATTTATCTCTTTTGTAAATGAGGCATTCCTTAATAGAATGCAAACTGATGTCATCTATGCTGATTTCAGTAAAGCGTTTGACACGTAGGGCTGCACTGACAAGCTCAACTCGTCTACCAGCTCGCGACACCCTTTTCCGAGCAGACTCACAGTTGCTCCCTAGTCAAGCAAGCCACGCACTGGACGTCCATTCAGCCTCACCTGACCGAAGATCAGACCGAAAACTCCATCCCACGGCCTTCACCACCTGCTTCTTGACACGGCGGGTACTCCGGAATCTCTCGAGTGCCTTCTTCATCCTTCGCGTCACCAGTCGCATTCCGTCAAGCAAACGATCGTCGAAATCCTGTTTTGGGCCTCTAGGTACGCTCTGACTCTCCTCGCACCCCTTCGACCGTTTTCTTGGCACTCAGGACACTGTGGACAGAAGGTGTCGGATCTGCCACATAAGAAGCAAAACACCTTTCGCTCCTTGGCCTGGTAATCCCTGAAAACGTGTTCGGGGAGACCGCAATTCCAGAAACCTGGCGTCCGTTGCCTTTGTGCCCACACTCGTGCCTCCTCTACTTCCAGGTCAGATTCGTCCGGCTCATTTTCAGCCACCTCTACCTCATTCAACGCTTGTCGCCCTTCCATCATAGCATACATCGGCGGTGGTCACCCCTCAAATGGCTTAAAAGTCGTCCTCCTACCGTACGCCTGTTCCACCTCACTGCACTCATCCCTAAACTGATCCATCGGATTTCTCCATTTCCGCGTTTGCGGATCGGCTGGACTAAAACGAACGGGCTCATTCGGCGTCGCCATTTGTGGTGGCCTCGAAAGCGGATTTAGTGGAGCTTCCGCCGAAACTCCACTTCTCCTCGCGCCCAAACCTACACCTAAATCTAGTCCTTTCTCATCGTCGAAGGCCATTAGCTCATCCTCATTGGAGCCTGTATGAAAACGGGAGATTCCCTCGGCTACTGTTGGCTCTTTCCGTTTGAGGGGCAGCTGACTCGCGATCGGACGCAGGACGTCATTAATCGCCTTCATCATCTCCATGAAGCCAAGCCGCATCTCTTGCTGGATGGTTTGGCATATGCCATCGGCTTGTGTCTTCATGATGGTGAGGTGCGCCTGGGCCAGCATAGCGTTCACCGCTGATGCCTTCTCTGAACGCAGTTCTGGCTTCGGTTTCTCACCTTTAGCGATAGCCGTCTCCGGCGGCGGTGTTCGTGTCAGTGCACCATACTCCCCTTGCGGAAGATCGCGCTCTCATGAGCTCTCCCTTTCAACCTCTTTCTGACGGGTGTTACACCCGTGCGCCCCTTCTCCTTTAATGGAAGGAATTCAACTAATTATGCCAAAAACTATATTAATCACTTCTAATGAGCCCCTCTATACGAACACAAACAAGAAAGAAAGTCGCCTCGCGACTATAGGATACCCGTTACTCAGTTTAATTATATTATTAACAATATAATATATTATTAATAATATTAATAATATTACAATCGGTTAGGTAATCGACCCTATTGATTTTAATTCAGATGACTTGAGAAACGCAGAAAATTTTCATACAAAATCATATTTACAGCGTATTTTTGACCGATCGTCCCTATGGGAGCTATACGATATAGTCGTCCGATTTGGATGAAACTTAGTCAATATGTTTATATTATTGACAGATATATTCTGTGAAAGTTTCACTTCGATTGGTTGGCCAACGCAAAAGTTATTCATATAAATTCATATTTGGAGCGTATTTTTGACCGATTGTCCCTATGGGAGCTATATGATATAGTTGTCCGATTTGGATCAAACTTGGTCAGTATACGTAATCCCTAGACGTGTACTTTCTGTGTCAATTTGGTTTAGATAGCATTACTAACAAAAAAGTTTTCTATACTAAAACATGCTATTTTTACCTGTTTTTACCTTTGTATGCAAATAGAACGCCCTAAAGTGGGCGTGTCAAAAAACAAAAGCAAACTTGTACTGCTTGGGCATTTTATCTTTCGTTTGCGACCACTGGGGCCTTTCTAGCTCTTATAGTCTCTGAGATCCTTTTGTTCACACAGACGGACAGACGGACAGACGGACAGACGGACGGACGGACAGACGGACATGGCTATATCGACTCGGCTAGTCATGCTGATCAAGAATATATATACTTTATGGGGTCTGCCATGTCTCCTTCTCCCTGTTACATACATTGCAACGAATACAATATACCCCTTTACTCTACGAGTAACGGGTATAAAAATAATAAATAATAAATAACAAAAATTAATAAATAAACAATAACTAAATAATAAATATAAATAAATAATAACATATACCAAAAACAAAGATATCGCACGAACTAAACAAATTTCCTCCTTTCTACATGTAATATAAGACGGGGATGGCATTCTGCCGGTTCGAGCTAACTAAACACTACGTCAACCATACCGTTCGATAAAGAATGATCAGACATTCAACGTACAAAAAAAAAACAAAACACAAGAGGTCGATCGACAGTCAAGGAACCTCCGTGTGCCAGACTTACTCTTTGTTGTGTTTTCTTTTTAGACCCCGTACTCTAAAAAAGAGTAGAGGGGTCTATTAAGTTTGTCTGAAGCGAAATGTGCGTAACAGGCAGAAGGAGGCTTTTCCGACCCCATAAAGTATATATTTTCTTGATCAGCATCAACAGCCGAGACGATATAGCCATGTCCGTCTGTCTGTCTGTCTTTCCGTCCGTTTGAACACCTGGATCTTCTAAACTACAAGAGCTAGAGCTACCAAACTTGGAATGAAAGTCCGTCTATATGCCAGGCAGATCAAATTTATTTCAAATTTTTGCCACGCCCCCTTCCGCCCCCGCAAATTGTAAAAAACTATTTTCACATCACCATAACTTGAAAACGACTAGAGCTAGAGAGACCAAATTCACAAATTATGTGTATGGTACCATTATACCTATCCTTACCAAGTTTGGTCAGGATCGGACAACTATAGCCTATAGCTCTTATAGGACATATTGTTCGAAAATTACTTATTTGTATGGTGAAATGCGCACTAGAATGAGTACGGGGTCTTTTAAAGTCGGCTCGCTCGACTGTAACCTTTCTAACTATTGCGTCCACTGCAAGTGTGACACAATCTAACAGAATACCTTTTGTTGGAAAGACCACAAAAAAGAGGAGCAAGAGGCTGCACTTTGTTTGTACATTGCGGAACACTCGACCACAGCACCTATTGACCATTTGTCGGTATCCGAGTATATCAGTTGATAGTCCTTGCAATAAAACACGTCGAAACAAAAACATATGTTTGTATGTATGCACATATACATTTGACGTTACATGTATGCACGCACACAATTGGTTGGCACGGCCAGTATTCGCGGGCAGCGCTGCCGCAAGCAAACAGCGAAAACGTTCGCTCACATGTTTGTATGCCTCTGTCTCGCTTGCACACATGCATTGACATTGCGTTCAATTATGAACTTTCTTACATGTCTAGCTCTTTTGTTAATAGTCCGATTTGTATGCAACTTTCAGGATAGTTTGATATATTTTGTCTTCAAACGAATGTGAAATTACAATACTGTACGCTAAGAACATATGCCTTAAAATCGGCATTGAAGTTTGAAAATTATTTTAGTTCTTGTGGGAAAAGGGGGCGTGGCAGCCCAAAATTTTTAATGACAATGCATTTATGCCGTCTCTAGAAACCTGCATACCAAAATTGGTACTCCTAAGTGCCATAGTTACTGAGATATTCGCCTAAAACATTAATTTTTTACGAGGTGTGTCTAGTTTTTTGCTGTTACATATTTTTCACAAACCCAATATACTCTCTCTTGCAGAGAGTATAAAAAAAGAGAAAGAAAAATGTCTGAGCATATTCGCAAGCTAGAGACGAGCATATTAAGACGACATGTAATAGCGACAGCGACGTAGACGGCTGAGCCAACACGTTGGGTCGAACAAATAGTTCATACCACGGTTGACATATCGGCCAAATACAAGTAGTCTCGACATGCCAAAGAAAACTGTGCCCACACGCAAGCTATACACAAACGTATCGAACGACATGCAGTAGCGACAGCGACGTAGAGCCTACACGTTGGATCGAACAAATAGTTCATACCACGGTTGACATATCGGCCCAATACAAGCAGTCGTGGCATGCCAAACATTAACACACTGGACGCGATCGAACATGATCGAACTGGTCACTGAAGTGTGTTTTCATGCATTTGTACGGCGGCGAACAGATCTTGAACCAAAACATGTTGGACGCAACAATTCAAATAGAATTGTTGGAGCGGTCACTGAAACTAGTGGAGGTTCAATGGGCAACGTCGGGCAAACCACAACCCAGATATATACGACGTCAAACCAAATGTGTTTGTCAGCCAAGTATAAGAACACAATACAAATGAAATACAATTAAATGTCGAATATCCATAGAGTGACAAAACTTATACCAAAGACCAGAAGTAAGACTAGAACAGAAACTACAATACCATTGACTCCAATAATTACGGACGTTAGTATTCTTAGAGCATCAACCTCTAGTATCAGCATTCCTTCCACGTCAAACTCTCCTCCCCCAATCAAAATATGAACATGAATATGTCAAGCCCAATGGACGTTTTTACTTCAATGAGAATCCCTGATGCAATTCGATTTCTGCTAACTTATGATGGTAATCCTAAGACCTTGACCGACTTTATAATCAATGTTGAGGAGATCCTACTGTTCAGATCAGACCCCTTATGGACAAATGCTTCTTAGGACAATTAGAAATAAAATTGAAGGTAAAGCCAACGATGCTGTTGTCGCTTCCGGCGCTACCCTAAACTGGGACGAAATTAGGGAAGCCCTCATTCTCGAGTGTTCAGACAAGAGAGACGAACCGACTCTTATGTTTGAACTACAAAATCTATCACAAAAAGGGTTGTCAGTTTCAAAGCTCTTTGAACAAGTAACTGAAATTAAACTAGCTTTATTTAAGGTTACTGAAGCCAAGGAGACGGAACCAATCCTAATTAAGACAAAGAAAAACTTGTTTGCGGACACATGCTTGAATATGTTTTTAACTTCTATCAGAGGCCCTCTAGGAGCCACAGTTCGATCAAAAAGACCAAAGACCTTACAAGAGGCATACGAATTTGTGATTAAGGAAAGAGACATTTATTTCCAAGGGAATAAAAGGAAACAGGAAATGGACAGATCAAGCAATCAGAAACAGAACACTAATAGACGAGACTTTAAATCGAACCGATATGAACAAAGAACTAAACGAGAATCAGACAGACAACAAATTTCTAATAGACCTTTTGATAGAAATACATCAGGAAGAAGGAGAGAAATCCCAGCAATTATGCCTAGGGAGGACAGTCAGTCTTATAAACGAAAATATAACGATAATCCCAGGCAGGAAAAGACCTTGCATAACATCGAACAAGACGATGACAATGATCAAAATGCCCTATTACATAACATTGACGAAGAATCAAGCAGGGGAAAGCCTCGAGAAACAGATGGGATACATAAACAAGTCACATGGCATTATCCTTCCCTATATTGAACTGAACTTCGACACAGAAAATTTTTAATTGACACTGGAGCTGAACGCTCATTCATCAGACCACAACTTATTTCCAATAATGATCAAATAAAATTAAAAAGGCCAATTTCTATCAAAACCGTACTAAACGTACACGACCTGAACAAAAAAAAACAAACATTGCACTTTTTAAAGAATGTAAAGTTGGTTCCATATTCTCGTTATTACTATTTTTGATTTTCACCCATTTTTCGATGGTTTAATTGGAATGGACATTTTAAAACAATTGAAAGCAGTTGTAAACATAAATACCAACAACTTAAATACACCGTATTTTTCAATTCGATTGCAATTCGAAAGAAACAAAACATCCGACATATATTTAGTCTAAGAACATTACAAAACTATCCCCAAACTCCCTGTAAACTTAAAAGACGGACATTTTCATTCAAAATATATTCAGATAAAACCAGACGTATTTATTTCAGTGGGACTTTATTTAGCTAAAGATAACTTCAGTTCAATAGAGGTTGTTAACTATTGCCCCACAGAACAAATAATTTACCTCGACTCTCAACTAATAGTAAACAAATTTGTCGATAATGATTTTATAATCGTTAACTTTCTTGCGAATTTTGAAAACCCCGTTGTGCCGAATGAGGCAAATTCTATAAAACAGCTCAGATAAATAAAGAAGAAAAATCCGCTTTCCTCAACCTTTGCCGAGATTTTTCAAATCTATTCTACGACGAGCAAGACACACTATCTTTTTCAAATAATGTTAAACATACAATCAAAACTACAGACGAGATACCAATATACACAAAACCCTTTTAGATACAGCCCCACAGAACGACTAGAAATTCAAAGACAGATAACAAAGATGCTTGATCAAAATATAATTCGCCACAGTCACTCTCCTTGGAGTGCACCGGTGTTTCTGGTGTCAAAAAAATTGGACGCATCAAAAGAAAAAAAATGGAGACTAGTAGTGGACTATAGAAAACTAAATGAGAAGACCATTAAAGACAAATATCCCATGCCCCACATTAACGAGGTGCTAGACAATATAGGCAGATCTAGGTATTTCTCCGCTTAAGACTTGGCTAGCGGCTATCATCAAATAGAGAGGAACCCTAGAGACACACCTAAAACCGCATTTTCTACAGCCAATGGTCACTTCGAATTCGTAAGAATGCCATTCGGTCTAACTAACGCCCCAGCCACATTCCAGAGAGTCATGGACAATGTATTGGCAGAACATAACGGAAAATGTTGTTTAATTTACTTGGAAGACATTATAGTATTCTCAGCGTCTCTACAAGAACATATTATTGACCTAAAAAAGATATTCACTAAATTATTACTGGCAAGACTAAAACTTCAACCTCAGAAATCTGAATTTTTGAGAAAAGAAATAGAATATTTAGGACACATTTTCACAGACAATGGTATCAAACCTAATCCTAATAAGATCTTTGCAATAAAAGCTTTCCCAACTCCAAAGAACAAGAAAGAAGTTAAATCATTCCTAGGATTATTAGGGTATTACAGGAAATTCATCAAAGACTTCGCTAAAATAACCAAACCATTAACAGAACAATTAAAAGGCGAAAAATCCTCAATTATTGTCAATGAAGAATTTACGAGACTTTACTATGTAATGATCCAATTCTACAATATCCCGATATTTCAAAACCATTCATCCTAACTAAGGATGCCAGTAATGTTGCAATCGGTGCAGTTCTGTCCCAAGGTATCTTGGGATCGGATAAACCCGTATCATTTGCTAGCCGAAGACTGTCTGACACAGAATAAAACTACTCTACAGTGGAAAGAGAAATGCTGGCAATTATTTAGGCAACCAAATACTTTAGGCCATACCTCTTCGGCAAAAAGGTTCACAATTATAACAGACCACCGACCACTAACATGGCTAATGAATTTCAAAGAACCCAATTCCAAGTGAGTACTTTGGAAATTACAACTTCTAGAGTACGATTATCAAGTCACCTACAAAAAGGGCTCTCAAAACGCTGTGGAGGATAACCTAAGCCGAATTTCAGTTAATATTAACACAACAGGCAATTCACAAACAACTACTTCCAACAATGACTTCCAAATTTTTCAAGAAAATGAACACCCTCACATACAGACCCTCATTCCATTCAAAAACAAATTGAGAAGAATAATTTCAGATAATAACTTCACTAAGAACAAAATCACATCATGGTTACAAAAATTTCTTAAACCCAACAAAATTTTTGCACTATTAGCACCAGATAACGTATTCAAAATTATTGAAGAAGTCTTTAAGGAAAATTTCTCAAATACCAATCTTTACAAAATTATCAGATGTAATACAATACTTAAAGATATTTCAAATGCAGAAGACAAAATTCAGGCAATACAAAAATACAATTTTAATAACAATCACAGAGGAATAGAAGAAACAACAGCTCACACTGTCGTCATTCATTAATGAATGCGATAAATGCCAAACCCTAAAGTACGACAGTCAACCTCAAAAACTTACCTTTCAAGAAACTAAAACACCAAGACTACCCTTACAGTTAATTCACATCGACATTTATACCATCAATGCCAAGACAATATCGATAATAATAGACAAATTCTCGAGATTTGCAATGGCTTACACAATTCCAGCCAGAGACTGTATCAACATAGTGAGAGCATTACGAACTTTTCTTAATACCTATGGTATACCTAAAAAATTGGTATGCGATCAAGGAGCAGAATTTGCAGGAAAATTATTCAAAGATTTTTGTACTCAATATAACATAGAAGTACACGTGACCTCTTTCCAACAATCTTCAAGCAATGCCCCAGTCGAAAGACTACACTCCACCTTAACAGAAATATACAGAATAATTTACGAAAAGAAGAAAGACGCAAAACTTACATTAGATCATGAAGAAATTTTCGCAGAAACCCTGACCACGTACAATAACTCAATCCATTCAGCAACTCAGCTAACTCCATACGAGTTATTCACAAAAGATATAAAATTTAACAACGAACACTATTTTCTACGGGAATTAAATAACTTTAGGGAAAACCTATATGATGACATTCACAAAAAGCCTAAAGAAATAGTTCAGGATAGAACAATGAAATTAAACCAAGACAGAGAAGAACCCATGACGCTACAGACAGATGACATTACGTATAGAAAGGAAAACAGACGTAACAAATTAACTCCGCGTTTTTCTTGTCAAAATGTAGCAGAGGACAACGGATTAACAATAATTACACACAAACGTCAAAAATTACACAAATCAAAATTAAAAAAGAAAACAAAGAGAGAATAAACAAATTATAATCAATCTAACAATTATTAATTTCAGAACTTGATACACTACAGCACAAAAATTTCAAATCGAATATCCACCCGAAAATGTGGCGTTTATAGAGATAGAATTAGGAAGAGCCCGAAACATTAACTCCTTTAAGACACTCAAACACATCATAGATACCAATGACTACATCTCTAGTATAGACAATATAAAGAAATCACTGAATAATCTCAAAGAAAACAAGTAAAAAAGGCTACAGTCGAGCGAGCCGACTGTGAAAGACCCCGTACTCACAGAAGTGCGCATTTTCCATACGAAAAAGAAGAAAAGCGGAGTGATTCACATTTTGTATACATACATATTTATATACAAATGTATGTAAATATATACACAACTAAATGCACAATTTTCATACTTGGCTTATTTTAACAAGAAAGAAAAGTACAGTCGAACACGCCCGACCGTAGAATACTCTCTGCATTTTATTCCCGATCATCTTAATAAAATCGATGTCCGGGTATATCAATTGATACTTGCAATAAAACACGTCGAAACAAAAACATCTGATTGTATGTATACACACACATATACATTTGACATTATATGTATGCACGCAGATATGTATTTGTATATGTTATACATACACAATTGCTCGGCACAGCCAGCATTCGCGGGCAGCGCTGCCTCTAAGCTACGCAAGCAGCGAAAACGTTCGCTCACATGTTTGTATGTTTTTGTCTCGCTTGCACACATGCATTGGCATTGCGTTCAATTATCAACTTTCTTACATGTCTAGCTCTTTTGTTTATTGTCCGATTTAGATGCGACTTTTAGGATAGTTTAATATATTTTGTCTTTAAACGAATGTGAAATAACAATACTGTACGATAAGAACATATGCCTTAAAATCGGCATTGAAGTTTGCAAATTATCTTATTTCTTGTGAGAAAAGGGGGCGTGGCAGCCCAAAATTTTTGATGACAATACAATTATACCATCTCTAGGAACCTACATACCAAAATGGGTGTTCCTAAGTGCCATATTTACTGAGATATTCGCCTAAAACATCAATTTTTTACGAGGTGTTTCTAGTTTTTTGCTCATTGTGGGCGAACGGGGCGTGGCATCGGAAAAAAAAAGATTCTTGTATTGACTGACTTAATACCGAGTCGATAGAGACCAAATTCAAACTTGTAGCTCTTACCATCTCTGAAATCTGTTTGTTCATACGGACAGACAGACGGACAGACAGACGGACAGACGGACAGACGGACATGGCTATATCGACTCGGCTTGTGATGCTGATCAAGAATATATATATACTTTATGGGGTCTGCCACGCCTCCTTCTGCCTGTTACATACTTTTCACAAACACAATATACTCTCTCTTGCAGAGAGTATAAAAATAAGCCATGTCTTACAATTTGAAATTATTATTTTACACTTCGAAATTATTATTTTAAATTTAAATTGAAATAAAAAAATAATAATAATCAAAATAATTCAATAACGGGATTTGAACCTCGGACTTCATGCTCACGCGTCAGGGCTCTAACAGCTGCACCACGCCCCTCTCTTAAAAGTGCTCGACTATCTGCATTTACATGTAATATTTTTTTGTTATTTTGTTATATAACAAAAATTAATAAAATGTCCCTGACGGCGTTCGAACCCATGATCCCGGGTTAACATACAAGTGCGAAGAATTAGATCAGGCATCTTTACTACTTACACCACACTCCGCTTTGAAGTTTATGTAAATAATTAAAATTTAAAAAGTAAACAAAACATATTCCACTGACTGGATTCGAACCCGGGATCCCGGTCTAACAAACACGTACGAAGCGCGCGTCTCTACTACCTAGACTACGCTCCTTATTAAAGTTGCAGTAGCTAAACGTAAAGTTAAATCTTTTATTGCAAGCAAGTGTAAACAAACAATTTATTCATAAAATTCAGCATTTTTTAATAATTTGGTTTATATGTTATTGTTGTCCGATTTGGACCAAATTTGGTGAGGATACTTTTAATAATTATTCACACATTCTCTGTAAGTTTGGTTGCGATCGCTCAACTAACATTACGTGTCTTCATACAAATTTTTAGACCCCGTACTCTAAAAAAGAGTAGAGGGGTCTATTAGGTTTGTCTGAAGCGAAATGTGCGTAACACCTAGAAGGAGGCTTTTCCGGCCCCATAAAGTATATATATTCTTGATCAGCATCAACAGCCGAGTCGATATAGCGATGTCCGTCTGTCCGTCTGTCTGTCTGTCTGTCTGTCTGTCTGTCCGTCCGTATGAACACCTGGATCTTCTAAACTACAAGAGCTAGAGCAGCCAAATTTGGAATGAAAGTCCGTCTATATGTCAGGCAGGTTAAGTTTATTTCAAATTCATCCATCCATTTTTAAATTTTAATTATTTACATAAACTTCAAAGCGGAGTGTGGTCTAAGTAGTAAAGATGCCTGATCTAATTCTTCGCACTTGTATGTTAACCCGGGATCATGGGTTCGAGCGCCGTCAGGGACATTTTATTAATTTTTGTTATATAACAAAATAACAAAAAAATATTACATGTAAATGCAGATAGTCGAGCACTTTTAAGAGAGGGGCGTGGTGCAGCTGTTAGGGCCCTGACGCGTGAGCATGAAGCCCGAGGTTCAAATCCCGTTATTGAATTATTTTGATTATTATTATTTTTTTATTTCAATTTAAATTTAAAATAATAATTTCGAAGTGTAAAATAATAATTTCAAATTGTAAGACATGGCTTATTTTTATACTCTCTGCAAGAGAGAGTATATTGTGTTTGTGAAAAGTATGTAACAGGCAGAAGGAGGCGTGGCAGACCCCATAAAGTATATATATATTCTTGATCAGCATCACAAGCCGAGTCGATATAGCCATGTCCGTCTGTCCGTCTGTCCGTCTGTCTGTCCGTCTGTCTGTCCGTATGAACAAACAGATTTCAGAGATGGTAAGAGCTACAAGTTTGAATTTGGTCTCTATCGACTCGGTATTAAGTCAGTCAATACAAGAATCTTTTTTTTCCGATGCCACGCCCCGTTCGCCCACAATGAGCAAAAAACTAGAAACACCTCGTAAAAAATTGATGTTTTAGGCGAATATCTCAGTAAATATGGCACTTAGGAACACCCATTTTGGTATGTAGGTTCCTAGAGATGGTATAATTGTATTGTCATCAAAAATTTTGGGCTGCCACGCCCCCCTTTTCTCACAAGAAATAAGATAATTTGCAAACTTCAATGCCGATTTTAAGGCATATGTTCTTATCGTACAGTATTGTTATTTCACATTCGTTTAAAGACAAAATATATTAAACTATCCTGAAAGTCGCATCTAAATAGGACAATAAACAAAAGAGCTAGACATGTAAGAAAGTTGATAATTGAACGCAATGCCAATGCATGTGTGCAAGCGAGACAAAAACATACAAACATGTGAGCGAACGTTTTCGCTGCTTGCGTAGCTTAGAGGCAGCGCTGCCCGCGAATGCTGGCTGTGCCGAGCAATTGTGTATGTATAACATATACAAATACATATCTGCGTGCATACATATAATGTCAAATGTATATGTGTGTGTATACATACAATCAGATGTTTTTGTTTCGACGTGTTTTATTGCAAGTATCAATTGATATACCCGGACATCGATTTTATTAAGATGATCGGGAATAAAATGCAGAGAGTATTCTACGGTCGGGTGTGCTCGACTGTACTTTTCTTTCTTGTTAAAATAAGCCAAGTATGAAAATTGTGCATTTAGTTGTGTATATATTTACATACATTTGTATATAAATATGTATGTATACAAAATGTGAATCACTCCGCTTTTCTTCTTTTTCGTATGGAAAATGCGCACTTCTGTGAGTACGGGGTCTTTCACAGTCGGCTCGCTCGACTGTAGCCTTTTTTACTTGTTTAGAGTACGGGGTCTAAATATTACATGTAAATGCAGATAGTCGAGCACCTTTAACAGAGGGGCGTGGTGCAGCTGGTAGGGCTCTGACGCGTGAGCATGAAGTCCGAGGTTCAAATCCCGTCAGTGAATTATTTTGATTATTATTATTTTTAGACCCCGTACTCTAAAAAAGAGTAGAGGGGTCTATTAGGTTTGTCTGAAGCGAAATGTGCGTAACAGGCAGAAGGAGGCGTGGCCGACCCCATAAAGTATATATATTCTTGATCAGCATCAACAGCCGAGTCGATATAGCAATGTCCGTCTGTCCGTCCGTCTGTATGATCACCTAGATCTTTTAAACTACAAGAGCTAGAGCCACCAATTTTGGAATGAAAGTCCGTCTGCTTCGCGAGCAGATCAAGTTTATTTCAAATCTTTGCCACGCCCCTTACCGCCCCCGCAAATTGCAAAAAAACAATTTTCACATCACCATAACTTGAAAACTACTAGAGCTAGAGAGACCAAATTCACACATTATGTGTATGGTACCAATATAACTATCCTCACCAAGTTTGATCTGGATCGGACAACTATAGCCTATAGCTCCCATAGGACAAATCGGTCAAAAATAAAAAATTTGTATGAAGACACGTAATGTTAGTTGAGCGATCGCAACCAAACTTACAGAGAATGTGTGAATAATTATTAAAAGTATCCTCACCAAATTTGGTCCAAATCGGACAACCACAACATATAAAATAAATTAATCAAAAATGCTGAGTTTTATGAATAAATTGTTTGTTTACACTGCTTGCAATAGAAAAAGAACACAAACTGCAGCAAGCAGTGCAGTGTGTTAACTAAACAATTATTATAAAAGATTTAACTCTACGTTTAGCTACTGCAACTTCAATAAGGAGCGTGGTCTAGGTAGTAGAGATGCGCGCTTCGTACGTGTTGTGGTTAGCCAGGGGTCCCCGGTTCGAATCCAGTCAGTGACAAATTCTATTCGTTAACTTTTTAAATTTTAATTATTTACATAAACTTCAATGCGGAGTGTGGTCTAAGTAGTAAAGATGCCTGATCTAATTCTTCGCACTTATATGTGAACCCGGGATCATGGGTTCGAACGCCGTCAGGGACATTTTATTAATTTTTGTTATATAACAAAAAAAAATATTACATGTAAATGCAGATAGTCGAGCACTTTCAATAGAGGGGCGTGGTGCAGCTGTTAGTGCACTGACGCGTGTGCGTGGGGTCCGAGGTTCGAATCCCGTCAGTGAATTATTTTGATTATTTTTTTTTTTTTTTTATTTCAATTCAAATTTAAAATTAAATTTAAATTTAATTTCAAATTGTAAAACACGGCATATTTTTAAAATAAGCCAAGTAAGGAAATTGTGCATTTAATTGTGTATATATTTACATACATTTGTATATAAAAATGTATGTATACAAAATGTGAATCACTCCGTTTTTCTTGTTTTTCGAATGGAAAATGCTCACTTCTGTGAGTACGGGGTCTTTACAGTCGGCTCGCTCGACTGTAGCCTTTCTTTCTTGTTTTATTTCAATTTAAATTTAAAATAATAATTTTGAATTGTAAAATAATAATTTCAAATTGTAAGACATGGCTTATTTTTAAAATAAGCCAAGTATGAAAATTGTGCATTTAATTGTGTATATATTTACATACATTTGTATATAAATATGTATGTATACAAAATGTGAATCACTCCGCTTTTCTTCTTTTTCGTATGGAAAATGCGCACTTCTGTGAGTACGGGGTCTTTTACAGTCGGCTCGCTCGACTGTAGCCTTTCTTACTTGTTTTATTTCAATTTAAATTTAAAATAATAATTTTGAATTGTAAAATAATAATTTCAAATTGTAAGACATGGCTTATTTTTAAAATAAGCCAAGTATGAAAATTGTGCATTTAATTGTGTATATATTTACATACATTTGTATATAAATATGTATGTATACAAAATGTGAATCACTCCGCTTTTCTTCTTTTTCGTATGGAAAATGCGCACTTCTGTGAGTACGGGGTCTTTTACAGTCGGCTCGCTCGACTGTAGCCTTTCTTACTTGTTTTTAATATTTATAATAAACTTTATTAAATCAAATATGCACCATTTTGGTCGACCACCTTTTGCCATTTTTCCACTAGAGACATAATTCCATTTGTGTAAAACTTTTGTGGTTTCTCTTTGAAAAACTGCTCCAAGTAATTTTCACAGGCTTCTCTTGAAGCCAACTTTACTCCATTAAGGGAGTTCTGCATTGACCCAAACAAACGGTAGTCCGAAGGTGCAAGGTCAGGGCTATATGGTGGATGCATTAAAACTTCCCAGCCAAGCTCTCCCTGTGTTTGCGGGTCATCAAAGATGTGTGTGGTCTGGCGTTGTACTAAATTTTTCACAGACAATTCATGTGGTATCCATACATCGAGCTTCTTTTTGTAGCCAGCCTTTTCTAAATGGTTCAGAACCGTTTCATGATGAATGTTAAGTTCATTGGCGATGTCTTGGCTGCTTATGTGACTGTCCTGGTCAATCCTTTCCATAATTTCATCGACTTTTTTAAGGATTGGTCGACCAGAGCGAGGTGCATCTTTCACATCGAAATTTCCAAAACGGAAGCGAGCGAACCATTGTTGTGCTACACGAACTGGTACAGCATCGTCACAGTAAACATCACAAATTTCATTGGTGGCTTGCGTGGCATTCTTCCCTTTTTAGACCCCGTACTCTAAAAAAGAGTAGAGGGGTCTATTAAGTTTGTCTGAAGCGAAATGTGCGTAACACGCAGAAGGAGGCGTGGCCGACCCCATAAAGTATATATATTCTTGATCAGCATCAACAGCCGAGTCGATATAGCGATGTCCGTCTGTCCGTCAGTCTGTCTGTCTGTCTGTCCGTCCGTATAAACACCTGGATCTTCTAAACTACAAGAGCTAGAGCAGCCAAATTTGGAATGAAAGTCCGTCTATATGTCAGGCAGGTTAAGTTTATTTCAAATTTTTGCCACGCCCCCTACCGCCCCCGCAAATTGAAAAAACTATTTTCACATCACTATAACTTGAAAACGACTAGAGCTAGAGAGACCAAATTCACACATTATGTGTATGGTACCAATATAACTGTCCTCACCAAGTTTGATCCGGATCGGACAACTATAGCCTATAGCTCCCATAGGACAAACCGGTAAAAAATAAAAAATTTGTATGAAGACATGTAGTGTTGGTTGAGCGATCGCAACCAAACTCACACAGGATGTGTGTATAATTATTAAAAGTATCACCACCAAATTTGGTCCAAATCGGACAACAACAACATATAAAACAAATTAATCAAAAATGCTGAATTTTATGAATAAATTGTTTGTTTACACTTGCTTGCAATAAAAGATTTAACTCTACGTTTAGCTACTACAACTTTAATAAGGAGCGTAGTCTAGGTAGTAGAGACGCGCGCTTCGTGCGTGTTTGTTAGACCGGGATCCCGGGTTCGAATTCAGTCAGTGGAATATGTTTTGTTTACTTTTTAAATTTTAATTATTTACATAAACTTCAAAGCGGAGTGTGGTCTAAGTAGTAAAGATGCCTGATCTAATTCTTCGCACTTGTATGTTAACCCGGGATCATGGGTTCGAGCGCCGTCAGGGACATTTTATTAATTTTTGTTATATAACAAAATAACAAAAAAATATTACATGTAAATGCAGATAGTCGAGCACTTTTAAGAGAGGGGCGTGGTGCAGCTGTTAGGGCTCTGACGCGTGAGCATGAAGTCCGAGGTTCAAATCCCGTTATTGAATTATTTTGATTATTATTATTTTTTTATTTCAATTTAAATTTAAAATAATAATTTCGAAGTGTAAAATAATAATTTCAAATTGTAAGACATGGCTTATTTTTATACTATCTGCAAGAGAGAGTATATTGTGTTTGTGAAAAGTATGTAACAGGCAGAAGGAGGCGTGGCAGACCCCATAAAGTATATATATTCTTGATCAGCATCACAAGCCGAGTCGATATAGCCATGTCCGTCTGTCCGTCTGTCCGTCTGTCCGTCTGTCTGTCCGTCTGTCTGTCCATATGAACAAACAGATTTCAGAGATGGTAAGAGCTACAAGTTTGAATTTGGTCTCTATCGACTCGGTATTAAGTCAGTCAATACAAGAATCTTTTTTTTTTCGATGCCACGCCCCGTTCGCCCACAATGAGCAAAAAACTAGAAACACCTCGTAAAAAATTGATGTTTTAGGCGAATATCTCAGTAAATATGGCACTTAGGAACACCCATTTTGGTATGTAGGTTCCTAGAGATGGTATAATTGTATTGTCATCAAAAATTTTGGGCTGCCACGCCCCCTTTTCTCACAAGAAATAAGATAATTTGCAAACTTCAATGCCGATTTTAAGGCATATGTTCTTATCGTACAGTATTGTTATTTCACATTCGTTTAAAGACAAAATATATTAAACTATCCTGAAAGTCGCATCTAAATCGGACAATAAACAAAAGAGCTAGACATGTAAGAAAGTTGATAATTGAACGCAATGCCAATGCATGTGTGCGAGCGAGACAAAAACATACAAACATGTGAGCGAACGTTTTCGCTGCTTGCGTAGCTTAGAGGCAGCGCTGCCCGCGAATGCTGGCTGTGCCGAGCAATTGTGTATGTATAACATATACAAATACATATCTGCGTGCATACATATAATGTCAAATGTATATGTGTGTGTATACATACAATCAGATGTTTTTGTTTCGACGTGTTTTATTGCAAGTATCAATTGATATACCCGGACATCGATTTTATTAAGATGATCGGGAATAAAATGCAGAGAGTATTCTACGGTCGGGCGTGCTCGACTGTACTTTTCTTTCTTGTTAAAATAAGCCAAGTATGAAAATTGTGCATTTAGTTGTGTATATATTTACATACATTTGTATATAAATATGTATGTATACAAAATGTGAATCACTCCGCTTTTCTTCTTTTTCGTATGGAAAATGCGCACTTCTGTGAGTACGGGGTCTTTCACAGTCGGCTCGCTCGACTGTAGCCTTTTTTACTTGTTTAGAGTACGGGGTCTAAATATTACATGTAAATGCAGATAGTCGAGCACCTTTAACAGAGGGGCGTGGTGCAGCTGGTAGGGCTCTGACGCGTGAGCATGAAGTCCGAGGTTCAAATCCCGTCAGTGAATTATTTTGATTATTATTATTTTTAGACCCCGTACTCTAAAAAAAGAGAAGAGGGGTCTATTAGGTTTGTCTGAAGCGAAATGTGCGTAACAGGCAGAAGGAGGCGTGGCCGACCCCATAAAGTATATATATTCTTGATCAGCATCAACAGCCGAGTCGATATAGCAATGTCCGTCTGTCCGTCCGTCTGTATGATCACCTAGATCTTTTAAACTACAAGAGCTAGAGCCACCAATTTTGGAATGAAAGTCCGTCTGCTTCGCGAGCAGATCAAGTTTATTTCAAATCTTTGCCACGCCCCTTACCGCCCCCGCAAATTGCAAAAAACAATTTTCACATCACCATAACTTGAAAACTACTAGAGCTAGAGAGACCAAATTCACACATTATGTGTATGGTACCAATATAACTATCCTCACCAAGTTTGATCTGGATCGGACAACTATAGCCTATAGCTCCCATAGGACAAATCGGTCAAAAATAAAAAAATTTGTATGAAGACACGTAATGTTAGTTGAGCGATCGCAACCAAACTTACAGAGAATGTGTGAATAATTATTAAAAGTATCCTCACCAAATTTGGTCCAAATCGGACAACCACAACATATAAAATAAATTAATCAAAAATGCTGAGTTTTATGAATAAATTGTTTGTTTACACTGCTTGCAATAGAAAAAGAACACAAACTGCAGCAAGCAGTGCAGTGTTTTAACTAAACAATTATTATAAAAGATTTAACTCTACGTTTAGCTACTGCAACTTCAATAAGGAGCGTGGTCTAGGTAGTAGAGATGCGCGCTTCGTACGTGTTGGTTAGCCAGGGGTCCCCGGTTCGAATCCAGTCAGTGACAAATTCTATTCGTTAACTTTTTAAATTTTAATTATTTACATAAACTTCAATGCGGAGTGTGGTCTAAGTAGTAAAGATGCCTGATCTAATTCTTCGCACTTATATGTGAACCCGGGATCATGGGTTCGAACGCCGTCAGGGACATTTTATTAATTTTTGTTATATAACAAAAAAATATTACATGTAAATGCAGATAGTCGAGCACTTTCAATAGAGGGGCGTGGTGCAGCTGTTAGTGCACTGACGCGTGTGCGTGGGGTCCGAGGTTCGAATCCCGTCAGTGAATTATTTTGATTATAATTTTTAGACCCCGTACTCTAAAAAAGAGTAGAGGGGTCTATTAAGTTTGTCTGAAGCGAAATGTGCGTAACAGGCAGAAGGAGGCGTGGCCGACCCCATAAAGTATATATATTCTTGATCAGCATCAACAGCCGAGTCGATATAGCGATGTCCGTCTGTCCGTCTGTCTGTCTGTCTGTCTGTCTGTCTGTCTGTCTGTCCGTCCGTATGAACACCTGGATCTTCTAAACTACACGAGCTAGAGTAGCCAAATTTGGAATGAAAGTCCGTCTATATGTCAGGCAGGTTAAGTTTATTTCAAATTTTTGCCACGCCCCCTACCGCCCCCGCAAATTGTAAAAAACTATTTTCACATCACTATAACTTGAAAACGACTAGAGCTAGAGAGACCAAATTCACACATTATGTGTATGGTACCAATATAACTATCCTCACCAAGTTTGATTCGGATCGGACAACTGTAGCATATAGCTCCCATAGGACAATTCGGTCAAAAAGAAAAAATTTGTATGAAGACATGTAGTGTTAGTTGGCCGATCGCAACCAAACTCACACAGGATGTGTGTATAATTATTAAAAGTATCATCACCAAATTTGGTCCAAATCGGACAACAACAACATATAAAACAAATTAATCAAAAATGCTGAATTTTATGAATAAATTATTTGTTTACACTTGCTTGCAATAAAAGATTTAACTCTACGTTTAGCTACTGCAACTTTAATAAGGAGTGTAGTCTAGGTAATAGAGACGCGCGCTTCGTACGTGTTTGTCAGACCGGGATCCTGGGTTCGAATCCAGTCAGTGAAATATGTCTTGTTTACTTTTTAAATTTTAATTATTTACATAAACTTCAAAGCGGAGTGTGGTCTAAGTAGTAAAGATGCCTGATCTAATTCTTCGCACTTGTATGTTAACCCGGGATCATGGGTTCGAGCGCCGTCAGGGACATTTTGTTAATTTTTGTTATATAACAAAATAACAAAAAATATATTACATGTAAATGCAGATAGTCGAGCACTTTTAAGAGAGGGGCGTGGTGCAGCTGTTAGGGCTCTGACGCGTGAGCATGAAGTCCGAGGTTCAAATCCCGTCATTGAATTATTTTGATTATTATTATTTTTTTATTTCAATTCAAATTTAAAATAATAATTTCGAATTGTAAAATAATAATTTCAAATTGTAAGACATAGCTTATTTTTAAAATAAGCCAAGTATGAAAATTGTGCATTTAATTGTGTATATATTACATACATTTGTATATAAATATGTATGTATACAAAATGTGAATCACTCCGCTTTTCTTCTTTTTCGTATGGAAAATGCGCACTTCTGTGAGTACGGGGTCTTTCACAGTCGGCTCGCTCGACTGTAGCCTTTCTTACTTGTTTTTTTTTATTTCAATTCAAATTTAGAATTAAATTTAAATTTAATTTCAAATTGTAAGACATGGCTTATTTTTTAAAATAAGCCAAGTATGAAAATTGTGCATTTAATTGTGTATATATTTACATACATTTGTATATAAAAATGTATGTATACAAAATGTGAATCACTCCGTTTTTCTTGTTTTTCGAATGGAAAATGCGCACTTCTGTGAGTACGGGGTCTTTTACAGTCGGCTCGCTCGACTGTAGCCTTTCTTACTTGTTTTATTTCAATTTAAATTTAAAATAATAATTTTGAATTGTAAAATAATAATTTCAAATTGTAAGACATGGCTTATTTTTAAAATAAGCCAAGTATGAAAATTGTGCATTTAATTGTGTATATATTACATACATTTGTATATAAATATGTATGTATACAAAATGTGAATCACTCCGCTTTTCTTCTTTTTCGTATGGAAAATGCGCACTTCTGTGAGTACGGGGTCTTTCACAGTCGGCTCGCTCGACTGTAGCCTTTCTTACTTGTTTTTAATATTTATAATAAACTTTATTAAATCAAATATGCACCATTTTGGTCGACCACCTTTTGCCATTTTTCCACTAGAGACATAATTCCATTTGTGTAAAACTTTTGTGGTTTCTCTTTGAAAAACTGCTCCAAGTAATTTTCACAGGCTTCTCTTGAAGCCAACTTTACTCCATTAAGGGAGTTCTGCATTGACCCAAACAAACGGTAGTCCGAAGGTGCAAGGTCAGGGCTATATGGTGGATGCATTAAAACTTCCCAGCCAAGCTCTCCCTGTGTTTGCGGGTCATCAAAGATGTGTGTGGTCTGGCGTTGTACTAAATTTTTCACAGACAATTCATGTGGTATCCATACATCGAGCTTCTTTTTGTAGCCAGCCTTTTCTAAATGGTTCAGAACCGTTTCATGATGAATGTTAAGTTCATTGGCGATGTCTTGGCTGCTTATGTGACTGTCCTGGTCAATCCTTTCCATAATTTCATCGACTTTTTTAAGGATTGGTCGACCAGAGCGAGGTGCATCTTTCACATCGAAATTTCCAAAACGGAAGCGAGCGAACCATTGTTGTGCTACACGAACTGATACAGCATCGTCACAGTAAACATCACAAATTTCATTGGTGGCTTGCGTGGCATTCTTCCCTTTTTAGACCCCGTACTCTAAAAAAGAGTAGAGGGGTCTATTAAGTTTGTCTGAAGCGAAATGTGCGTAACAGGCAGAAGGAGGCGTGGCCGACCCCATAAAGTATATATATTCTTGATCAGCATCAACAGCCGAGTCGATATAGCGATGTCCGTCTGTCCGTCAGTCTGTCTGTCTGTCTGTCCGTCCGTATGAACACCTGGATCTTCTAAACTACAAGAGCTAGAGCAGCCAAATTTGGAATGAAAGTCCGTCTATATGTCAGGCAGGTTAAGTTTATTTCAAATTTTTGCCACGCCCCCTACCGCCCCCGCAAATTGTAAAAAACTATTTTCACATGACCATAACTTGAAAACGACTAGAGCTAGAGAGACCAAATTCACACATTATGTGTATGGTACCAATATAACTATCCTCACCAAGTTTGATCCGGATCGGACAACTATAGCCTATAGCTCCCATAGGACAAACCGGTAAAAAATAAAAAATTTGTATGAAGACATGTAGTGTTGGTTGAGCGATCGCAACCAAACTTACAGAGAATGTGTGAATAATTATTAAAAGTATCCTCACCAAATTTGGTCCAAATCGGACAACCACAACATATAAAATAAATTAATCAAAAATGCTGAGTTTTATGAATAAATTGTTTGTTTACACTGCTTGCAATAGAAAAAGAACACAAACTGCAGCAAGCAGTGCAGTGTTTTAACTAAACAATTATTATAAAAGATTTAACTCTACGTTTAGCTACTGCAACTTCAATAAGGAGCGTGGTCTAGGTAGTAGAGATGCGCGCTTCGTACGTGTTGGTTAGCCAGGGGTCCCCGGTTCGAATCCAGTCAGTGACAAATTCTATTCGTTAACTTTTTAAATTTTAATTATTTACATAAACTTCAATGCGGAGTGTGGTCTAAGTAGTAAAGATGCCTGATCTAATTCTTCGCACTTATATGTGAACCCGGGATCATGGGTTCGAACGCCGTCAGGGACATTTTATTAATTTTTGTTATATAACAAAAAAATATTACATGTAAATGCAGATAGTCGAGCACTTTCAATAGAGGGGCGTGGTGCAGCTGTTAGTGCACTGACGCGTGTGCGTGGGGTCCGAGGTTCGAATCCCGTCAGTGAATTATTTTGATTATAATTTTTTTTTTTTATTTCAATTCAAATTTAGAATTAAATTTAAATTTAATTTCAAATTGTAAGACATGGCTTATTTTTAAAATAAGCCAAGTATGAAAATTGTGCATTTAATTGTGTATATATTTACATACATTTGTATATAAATATGTATGTATACAAAATGTGAATCACTCCGCTTTTCTTCTTTTTCGTATGGAAAATGCGCACTTCTGTGAGTACGGGGTCTTTCACAGTCGGCTCGCTCGACTGTAGCCTTTTTTACTTGTTTAGAGTACGGGGTCTAAATATTACATGTAAATGCAGATAGTCGAGCACCTTTAACAGAGGGGCGTGGTGCAGCTGGTAGGGCTCTGACGCGTGAGCATGAAGTCCGAGGTTCAAATCCCGTCAGTGAATTATTTTGATTATTATTATTTTTAGACCCCGTACTCTAAAAAAGAGAAGAGGGGTCTATTAGGTTTGTCTGAAGCGAAATGTGCGTAACAGGCAGAAGGAGGCGTGGCCGACCCCATAAAGTATATATATTCTTGATCAGCATCAACAGCCGAGTCGATATAGCGATGTCCGTCTGTCCGTCAGTCTGTCTGTCTGTCTGTCCGTCCGTATGAACACCTGGATCTTCTAAACTACAAGAGCTAGAGCAGCCAAATTTGGAATGAAAGTCCGTCTATATGTCAGGCAGGTTAAGTTTATTTCAAATTTTTGCCACGCCCCCTACCGCCCCCGCAAATTGTAAAAAACTATTTTCACATGACCATAACTTGAAAACGACTAGAGCTAGAGAGACCAAATTCACACATTATGTGTATGGTACCAATATAACTATCCTCACCAAGTTTGATCCGGATCGGACAACTATAGCCTATAGCTCCCATAGGACAAACCGGTAAAAAATAAAAAATTTGTATGAAGACATGTAGTGTTGGTTGAGCGATCGCAACCAAACTCACAGAGGATGTGTGTATTATTATTAAAAATATCCTCACCAAATTTGGTCCAAATCGGACAACAACAACATACAAAACAAATTAATCAAAAATGCTGAATTTTATGAATAAATTGTTTGTTTACACTTGCTTGCAATAATAGTTTTAACCCTACGTTTAGCTACTGCAATTTCAATAAGGAGCGTAGTCTAGGTAGTAGAGACGCGCGCTTCGTGCGTGTTTGTTAGACCGGGATCCCGGGTTCGAATTCAGTCAGTGGAATATGTTTTGTTTACTTTTTAAATTTTAATTATTTACATAAACTTCAAAGCGGAGTGTGGTCTAAGTAGTAAAGATGCCTGATCTAATTCTTCGCACTTGTATGTTAACCCGGGATCATGGGTTCGAGCGCCGTCAGGGACATTTTATTAATTTTTGTTATATAACAAAATAACAAAAAAATATTACATGTAAATGCAGATAGTCGAGCACTTTTAAGAGAGGGGCGTGGTGCAGCTGTTAGGGCTCTGACGCGTGAGCATGAAGTCCGAGGTTCAAATCCCGTTATTGAATTATTTTGATTATTATTATTTTTTTATTTCAATTTAAATTTAAAATAATAATTTCGAAGTGTAAAATAATAATTTCAAATTGTAAGACATGGCTTATTTTTATACTATCTGCAAGAGAGAGTATATTGTGTTTGTGAAAAGTATGTAACAGGCAGAAGGAGGCGTGGCAGACCCCATAAAGTATATATATTCTTGATCAGCATCACAAGCCGAGTCGATATAGCCATGTCCGTCTGTCCGTCTGTCCGTCTGTCCGTCTGTTCGTCCGTCTGTCTGTCCATATGAACAAACAGATTTCAGAGATGGTAAGAGCTACAAGTTTGAATTTGGTCTCTATCGACTCGGTATTAAGTCAGTCAATACAAGAATCTTTTTTTTTTTCGATGCCACGCCCCGTTCGCCCACAATGAGCAAAAAACTAGAAACACCTCGTAAAAAATTGATGTTTTAGGCGAATATCTCAGTAAATATGGCACTTAGGAACACCCATTTTGGTATGTAGGTTCCTAGAGATGGTATAATTGTATTGTCATCAAAAATTTTGGGCTGCCACGCCCCCTTTTCTCACAAGAAATAAGATAATTTGCAAACTTCAATGCCGATTTTAAGGCATATGTTCTTATCGTACAGTATTGTTATTTCACATTCGTTTAAAGACAAAATATATTAAACTATCCTGAAAGTCGCATCTAAATCGGACAATAAACAAAAGAGCTAGACATGTAAGAAAGTTGATAATTGAACGCAATGCCAATGCATGTGTGCGAGCGAGACAAAAACATACAAACATGTGAGCGAACGTTTTCGCTGCTTGCGTAGCTTAGAGGCAGCGCTGCCCGCGAATGCTGGCTGTGCCGAGCAATTGTGTATGTATAACATATACAAATACATATCTGCGTGCATACATATAATGTCAAATGTATATGTGTGTGTATACATACAATCAGATGTTTTTGTTTCGACGTGTTTTATTGCAAGTATCAATTGATATACCCGGACATCGATTTTATTAAGATGATCGGGAATAAAATGCAGAGAGTATTCTACGGTCGGGCGTGCTCGACTGTACTTTTCTTTCTTGTTAAAATAAGCCAAGTATGAAAATTGTGCATTTAGTTGTGTATATATTTACATACATTTGTATATAAATATGTATGTATACAAAATGTGAATCACTCCGCTTTTCTTCTTTTTTCGTATGGAAAATGCGCACTTCTGTGAGTACGGGGTCTTTCACAGTCGGCTCGCTCGACTGTAGCCTTTTTTACTTGTTTAGAGTACGGGGTCTAAATATTACATGTAAATGCAGATAGTCGAGCACCTTTAACAGAGGGGCGTGGTGCAGCTGGTAGGGCTCTGACGCGTGAGCATGAAGTCCGAGGTTCAAATCCCGTCAGTGAATTATTTTGATTATTATTATTTTTAGACCCCGTACTCTAAAAAAGAGAAGAGGGGTCTATTAGGTTTGTCTGAAGCGAAATGTGCGTAACAGGCAGAAGGAGGCGTGGCCGACCCCATAAAGTATATATATTCTTGATCAGCATCAACAGCCGAGTCGATATAGCAATGTCCGTCTGTCCGTCTGTCCGTCTGTCCGTCCGTCTGTATGATCACCTAGATCTTTTAAACTACAAGAGCTAGAGCCACCAATTTTGGAATGAAAGTCCGTCTGCTTCGCGAGCAGATCAAGTTTATTTCAAATCTTTGCCACGCCCCTTACCGCCCCCGCAAATTGCAAAAAACAATTTTCACATCACCATAACTTGAAAACTACTAGAGCTAGAGAGACCAAATTCACACATTATGTGTATGGTACCAATATAACTATCCTCACCAAGTTTGATCTGGATCGGACAACTATAGCCTATAGCTCCCATAGGACAAATCGGTCAAAAATAAAAAAATTTGTATGAAGACACGTAATGTTAGTTGAGCGATCGCAACCAAACTTACAGAGAATGTGTGAATAATTATTAAAAGTATCCTCACCAAATTTGGTCCAAATCGGACAACCACAACATATAAAATAAATTAATCAAAAATGCTGAGTTTTATGAATAAATTGTTTGTTTACACTGCTTGCAATAGAAAAAGAACACAAACTGCAGCAAGCAGTGCAGTGTTTTAACTAAACAATTATTATAAAAGATTTAACTCTACGTTTAGCTACTGCAACTTCAATAAGGAGCGTGGTCTAGGTAGTAGAGATGCGCGCTTCGTACGTGTTGGTTAGCCAGGGGTCCCCGGTTCGAATCCAGTCAGTGACAAATTCTATTCGTTAACTTTTTAAATTTTAATTATTTACATAAACTTCAATGCGGAGTGTGGTCTAAGTAGTAAAGATGCCTGATCTAATTCTTCGCACTTATATGTGAACCCGGGATCATGGGTTCGAACGCCGTCAGGGACATTTTATTAATTTTTGTTATATAACAAAAAAATATTACATGTAAATGCAGATAGTCGAGCACTTTCAATAGAGGGGCGTGGTGCAGCTGTTAGTGCACTGACGCGTGTGCGTGGGGTCCGAGGTTCGAATCCCGTCAGTGAATTATTTTGATTATAATTTTTTTTTTTATTTCAATTCAAATTTAGAATTAAATTTAAATTTAATTTCAAATTGTAAGACATGGCTTATTTTTAAAATAAGCCAAGTATGAAAATTGTGCATTTAATTGTGTATATATTTACATACATTTGTATATAAAAATGTATGTATACAAAATGTGAATCACTCCGTTTTTCTTGTTTTTCGAATGGAAAATGCTCACTTCTGTGAGTACGGGGTCTTTACAGTCGGCTCGCTCGACTGTAGCCTTTCTTACTTGTTTTATTTCAATTTAAATTTAAAATAATAATTTTGAATTGTAAAATAATAATTTCAAATTGTAAGACATGGCTTATTTTTAAAATAAGCCAAGTATGAAAATTGTGCATTTAATTGTGTATATATTTACATACATTTGTATATAAATATGTATGTATACAAAATGTGAATCACTCCGCTTTTCTTCTTTTTCGTATGGAAAATGCGCACTTCTGTGAGTACGGGGTCTTTCACAGTCGGCTCGCTCGACTGTAGCCTTTCTTACTTGTTTTTAATATTTATAATAAACTTTATTAAATCAAATATGCACCATTTTGGTCGACCACCTTTTGCCATTTTTCCACTAGAGACATAATTCCATTTGTGTAAAACTTTTGTGGTTTCTCTTTGAAAAACTGCTCCAAGTAATTTTCACAGGCTTCTCTTGAAGCCAACTTTACTCCATTAAGGGAGTTCTGCATTGACCCAAACAAACGGTAGTCCGAAGGTGCAAGGTCAGGGCTATATGGTGGATGCATTAAAACTTCCCAGCCAAGCTCTCCCTGTGTTTGCGGGTCATCAAAGATGTGTGTGGTCTGGCGTTGTACTAAATTTTTCACAGACAATTCATGTGGTATCCATACATCGAGCTTCTTTTTGTAGCCAGCCTTTTCTAAATGGTTCAGAACCGTTTCATGATGAATGTTAAGTTCATTGGCGATGTCTTGGCTGCTTATGTGACTGTCCTGGTCAATCCTTTCCATAATTTCATCGACTTTTTTAAGGATTGGTCGACCAGAGCGAGGTGCATCTTTCACATCGAAATTTCCAAAACGGAAGCGAGCGAACCATTGTTGTGCTACACGAACTGATACAGCATCGTCACAGTAAACATCACAAATTTCATTGGTGGCTTGCGTGGCATTCTTCCCTTTTTAGACCCCGTACTCTAAAAAAGAGTAGAGGGGTCTATTAAGTTTGTCTGAAGCGAAATGTGCGTAACAGGCAGAAGGAGGCGTGGCCGACCCCATAAAGTATATATATTCTTGATCAGCATCAACAGCCGAGTCGATATAGCGATGTCCGTCTGTCCGTCAGTCTGTCTGTCTGTCTGTCCGTCCGTATGAACACCTGGATCTTCTAAACTACAAGAGCTAGAGCAGCCAAATTTGGAATGAAAGTCCGTCTATATGTCAGGCAGGTTAAGTTTATTTCAAATTTTTGCCACGCCCCCTACCGCCCCCGCAAATTGTAAAAAACTATTTTCACATGACCATAACTTGAAAACGACTAGAGCTAGAGAGACCAAATTCACACATTATGTGTATGGTACCAATATAACTATCCTCACCAAGTTTGATCCGGATCGGACAACTATAGCCTATAGCTCCCATAGGACAAACCGGTAAAAAATAAAAAATTTGTATGAAGACATGTAGTGTTGGTTGAGCGATCGCAACCAAACTCACAGAGGATGTGTGTATTATTATTAAAAATATCCTCACCAAATTTGGTCCAAATCGGACAACAACAACATACAAAACAAATTAATCAAAAATGCTGAATTTTATGAATAAATTGTTTGTTTACACTTGCTTGCAATAATAGTTTTAACCCTACGTTTAGCTACTGCAATTTCAATAAGGAGCGTAGTCTAGGTAGTAGAGATGCGCGCTTCGTACGTGCTTGTTAGACAGGGATCCCGGGTTCGAATCCAGTAAGTGACATTCTACTTATTTACTTTTTAAATTTTAATTATTTACATAAACTTCAAAGCGGAGTGTGGTCTAAGTAGTAAAGATGCCTGATCTAATTCTTCGCACTTGTATGTTAGCTCGGGATCATGTGTTCGAGCGCCGTCAGGGACATTTTATTAATTTTTGTTATATAACAAAATAACAAAAAAATATTATATGTAAATGCAGATAGTCGAGCTCTTTTAAGAGAGGGGCGTGGTGGAGCTGTTAGGGCTCTGACGCGTGTGCGTGAAGTCCGAGGTTCGAGTCCCGTCAGTGAATTATTTTAATTATTGTTTTTTTTTTTTTTATTTAAATTTAAAATAATAATTTAGAATTGTAAAACAATAATTTCAAATTGTAAGACATGGCTTATTTTTAAAATAAGCCAAGTAAGGAAATTGTGCATTTAATTGTGTATATATTTACATACATTTGTATATAAATATGTATGTATACAAAATGTGAATCACTCCGTTTTTCTTGCTTTTCGAATGGAAAATGCGCACTTCTGTGAGTACGGTGTCTTTTACAGTCGGCTCGCTCGACTGTAGCCTTTATTACTTGTTTATACAAAAATTTCAAAATATTGCGAGTTTCTCCTTTATTTTCACTCATTTTTGAACAACTGTAACCTTTTTTTCAAATCCCTTGAATTAATTTTTTTTTTGGGCAAATGAAGCTTAAAGTGCTATCAATCGAACACCATATGGTAGTACACAATGCAATTGATAGCACTGAAGATAAACGACTCAAACGACACCTATTGGCAAAATACGAAAAGACTTTTTCGACTACCCAATAATAAGCGTAATGTTAGTATCACAAATGTAAAATGTACTAAAATAGAAGACATGTTTATTTGCGAGAAAGAAAAATTAGATATAAATAATTATAATGAATTACGTATACAAACAATTTTAAAGCACACACTAAGCACTTGACAACTATGTTGCAATATAAACATCAGCAACATAAGCCGACGACGCAAAAGCAAAGCGTCAGCCATATTACAGGATGTTATTGTAACAGTCCAACGGCTCGTCGCCCGAGAATTGGCACAAAAACAATTCGGAATTCTGGCAGCAGCGACGCAGACAGCATTAGCTATAAGAGATAGCAAAGCAGAGCTTTGCCGTTAGTTCTATTCTGATAACTTACATGAGTGGAAGCTTTTAACAAAGAACATATACATAATTGAAACAAGCCGACTACAGTTATTTAAAAAAATTACCAAAGGATTCCAGGCGTTTCTCCACCAAACAGGATTACACACTGGTAACTTAGACGTTCCCCCGCCTACACGGATTCTCACACTGGTAACTCGCGCGGTTTCTAGCTCTAGTAGTAAATGAATTCGCGCGAATTATGTATTAAAGCGTTTTATTTAAGCAAAATACATGTGGGTTATTCGAGTGTAAAAATACAACAGATTTCTTATACAACTATTGGTGCCGATCGAATCTCGGTTGTCGTCTTATTTAATTCTAGTTGTTTACAATATGCAGCGAGAGCTGCGCCAAAGTGTTTAAATTAAAGTGGACTGTAAGCCTTTTAATTCAGCTAAAAGTCTGGGATGGGGTGCTAAAGGCATAACTCCTCCCCCCTTAAAGTATGAATTCTCCTGAATTCTTTTTACATTAATGTTAATATTTTGCTTTTTGGAGCGTGAAAATATATATATGTGATTAAACATAATACAATGATTAATATAAATTTAAGTCAAATGCCATTTGTTACTTTTTTCTGACATTTTAGTACTATTATTTCTTTTAGATTTTCAAAATTTTTTATAGTTAAATGATCAAAATTCAAAGTATTTTTGTAAGTTTGGCTTAAAGTTTCTGTGGGGGTAATACAATTTTTCATAAAATTCTATTTTTAGATCTCGAACTCTAAAAAAAATTAGAGGGGTCTAATAAGTTTGTCTAAAGTGAAATGTGCGTAACAGGCAGAAGGAGACATGGCAGACCCCATAAAGAATATATATTCTTGATCAGCATTAACAGCCGAGTCGATATAGCAATGTCCGTCTGTCCGTCTATTTGTCTGTCTGTCTGTCTGTCCGTCTGTATAAACACCTGGATTTTCTAAACTACAAGAGCTAGAGCTACCAAATTTGGAATGAAAGTCAGTCTATATGTCAGGCAGAGTTTATTTCAAATTTTGCCACGCCCCCAACCGTCCCCGCAAATTGTAAAAAAACTATTTTCACATTACCATAACTTGAAAACGACTACAGCGAGAGAGAAATTCACACATTATGTGTATGGTACCATTATAACTATCCTCACCAAATTTGATCCGGATCGGACAACTATAACCTATAGCTCCCATAGGACAAGTCGTTCGAAAATTACTTATTAGTATGGTGAAATGCGCACTAGAATGAGTACAATACTCCTCTTTTGATCCTATTATGTGGTGTTATAGATTTTATTTTTGCTCTAATTAAATTGATTTCTGTGAACAACTCATTCTTGTCAGTTATATTAACGCTTTTAATATTTGTTTCTATTTGGTTAATTATGTCAACTAATTGGTCAATATTAATAATATGCAATATTATAACTGTCTCATTTACTATTTCCGTTGGGTAAATTTGTATGGGTGCATATCCTGCATTCAATTGAATTGGTTCAATTTGTAATCTTGTTTGTACCATTGTAAGTTTTAATAAATCGATGCAACATACGATAAATATCTGGGGGAAAAAAATAAGAGAAAACAAAATATATCATTGATATTTTATTTTATTTTTATTTATTTATTTATTTATTTTTTTTTTTTTTTAATTTTTGTAAATTGTTGTTTTCCTGATTTTACGGTCTTTTTATATTGCATGGATGAATATTTTCTAGTTCTGCAAATCTGAAGTAAGGTTCATCTTTATGTCAAACTCTTTTATAATTTTTGATTGGGCCTTTTAGTCTTTCTTCAGTGTAATCTTCTCTTGTATTGCTTCGTTTATTCAAAACGATTTTCTTATGTTCTTCAATGGTTAGTTTAAGTTTTCTTTTGTTTTCTGTGTTCTTAGCGTAATCTGGTGTGCACTTAATTGTAGAATGATAACGTTTATTGTAAGCTGCAATTGCTATCTTAATTTTGGATTCTATTGATATTTCGTTATTATCTATTCCAGCTATTATTTCGATTAATGAGGAATGTAATCTTTCTATGTCGGCATTTCCTGTATGCGAATTTGGCTTTGTATAATGTACCTCAATTTCTTCTTTGCCTAAAATTGAATTATCTGTTCTGCTTTGAATTCATTATCCATGAAAAATTTCTGTGGCTTATTGAATTTTGCAATTCTCCAATTTCTATCTGTTATGTTGTAAGCGACTGCGAATTTTGTAAGTTTGTCTATGATTGTGACAAACGATTTGTGTTTTATATGGAAGATATCTAAGTGTATAATTTGATTTTTTATCTGGGGTTTCTGTGAATTGAAATTTAGGTTTAATTGGATTTCTATCGTATTTTGTTTCTTTAAATTTTTTGCAATTGGATATTATTAGCTGAATATGCTCTCTTAATTTTGGGTAATATATTTTATCCTTAAGCGAATTTAATGCTTCATTTATACCACTGTGTAATGAATCTTTAGTGTGGTATATGGAAATTTGTTTATACAATTCTTCCTCACTTGATATTTTCTGTGCTCTTTTAGTGCATTTTAAAAATTTTATGTTTTTGCAATGGGAGAAAATGTTTATTAATATACATTGAATTTTGTGGTATATTGAATCTGGTACTTCAGAAAAAATTCCGACTGTTCCTTTTTCTATATTATTTTGTAATTTTATTTCAATCTCTGATTCTGAATCTGGTGGATTAATTTTAATTATCTTTCTTTCGTGTTGTACAATAATGTTATCTTTTGCTGTATACGTTATAATAATCTGAGTTTTGTATTTATTGACAATGTCTTCTTTTATCCAAAAATGGGTTAATTCTTCTTCATCTGCAGAATGCTGTGTGTTTGTGAGTTCAAAGTTGGATTCATCTTTATTTTCATTATTTATTAGTTGAGCTGTTTGCTGCCTACTTAAAAAGTCTGCTACTTTGTTATCTTTTCCTTTTAAATATGTTATATCATAATCAAATTCTTGTAATTTTAAAATCCATCTCTGGGGTCTAGTGGTCATTTCTTTTCCCTTAAATTTTGAATTTAGGTGTTTAATAGGGGCATGATCTGTTATGATGTGGAATTTGTTTCCTACCAAATAATGTTTAAAATAATTTACGGCATGTACGATGGATAAAAATTGTATTGCTATTGGTTGTCCTTGTTGGGACAACACTGCACCTATAGCGTAATCACTAGTATCTGTAGTGATTGTAAATGGTTTGTCAAATTCTGGATATTTCAAAATTGGGTGTGAGCTTATAAGAGCTTTGAGATTCTCAAATGCATCAATAAACTGCGGGTCATTTGTGTTTATTGTGATTCCTTTTTGTAAATATCTTATCATTGGATAAGTTTTTTTTGGAATAGTCTTTAATAAATTTCCTGTAAAATCCGGTCATGCCGAGAAACCCTTTTAATTGTTTTTCGGATTTTGGTAACTGGATTTGCTGTATAGCTTCAATTTTCTTTGGGTTTGGTTTCAAACCCTCTTTAGTAAGAATGTGTCCTAAATATTCTGTGTGTTTTTTCATAAACGAGCATTTGTTTGGCTGAATTTTCAAATTATGTTTTCGTAGTATTTTAAAAATTTTTTCAAGAGCGATTTTGTGTTCTTCAAGCATTGTTGAGAATATTAATATATCATCAAGATACACTACACAAATTTTGTTTATGTAGCCTCTTAAAATCTCATTCATCTATCTGTGGAATGTATCTGGGGCATTTTTCAGCCCGAATTGCATTCGTACATATTCATAAAGACCCATTGGTGTTATGAAAGCTGTTTGTTCTATGTCTTCTTCAGTCATTAGAATTTGATGATATTCCTTAGCTAAGTCTAGGGTGGTAGAGTATTGGGCTTTACCAAGTTTGTCCAATACAGCGTCCATGATAGGTATAGGATACTTATCTGAAACGGTTACTTGGTTTAGTCTCCTATAGTCTACGCAAATGCGCTATTTTTGAATGCCTGACTTGTCAATTTTTTTCGGAATCACACATATAGGTGAACTGTATTTACTTCTGCTTTTCTTTATAATTCCATTTGTTTCCATTTCTATAATTTGATTTCTCACTTCCTCCTCATATTTTGGGGAAACCCTATAAAGTTTTGATTTAATGTGATGGTCTGTGGTTGTTCTGATATTATGAACTATTGTATTGGTGTTGGTTAACTGATCTTCTTCTTTAAAGTATAGTTTTTCATATTTTTTTTCGTTAAATTTTGTATTATTTGAGCCTCCTCAACATTTAGTTCTTCCAAACTAAGGTCTTCAATTTCACTTACTTTCATAACACAAATGTCTTCTGATAGTTTGTATAGGAACGGAATTTCGACCCCATTGTTAAGCTTTATTCTTTTGTTTTTGAAATCAATATTTTCCACATTTTCTTGGATAAAATCCATGCCCAATAGAAAATCATAAGGTTTTTCTAGCGACATAGCTACCCATCGTGTTCGTGCAACATCTGAATATTTGAATTCACTTGGTACTTTTGATTTGACCAAATAATTGTAATTTTTTATTTCTCCACTATTAGTATATAATGTTTTTGAAAATTTTTCAATTATTGTGTATTTTGTTGTGCTTCTGGTGGTGGTTGTTGATTATTTTGCTGTTGATTAGAATTATAGTTTTGTCTTGCTGTCTGATTTTGTTGCTGTCTGTTATAGTTTTGGTTCTGTCTTACGTTCTGTGTTTGCTGCCTGTTAACATTTAAATTTTGTCTAGCGTTTTGGATTTGTTGTTGCCTATTCTCATGCTCGTAGTCTTTAACCATTTGGCTATTCTGTTGTCTATTTGGTTTTAGGTCGTTGTTATACTCTCTGCAAGAGTATATTGGGTTTGTAAAAAGTATGTAACAGGCAGAAGGAGGCGTGGCAGACCCCACAAAGTATATATATTCTTGATCAGAATCACAAGTCGAGTCGACGTGTGTAAGCGTGTGTGTCGTGTGTGTAGGCGAGACGGAAACATACAAACATGTGAGCGAACGTTTTCGCTGCTTTCTAGCGGCAGTGCTGCCCGCGAATGCTGGCTGTGCCGAGCAATTGTATATGTATAACATATACACACATACATATGTGCGTGCATACATATAATGTTAAATGTATATGTGCATACATACAATCAGATGTTTTTATTTCAATGTGTTTTGTTGCAAGTATCAATTGATGTACTTGGATACCGATTTTATTAAATGATCGGGAATAAATTGCAGATAGTATTCTACGGTCAGGCGTGCTCGACTGTACTTTTTTTTCTTGTTAAGTAATTGTGATGTGAAAATAGTTTTTTATAATTTGCGGTTGCGGTAGGGGGCGTGGCAAAAATTTGAAATAAACTCGATCTGCCTGACATATAGACAGACTTTTATTCCAAATTTGGGTGCTCTAGCTCTTGTATTTTAAAAGATCCAGGGGTTCATACGGACAGACAGAAAGACAGACGGACATTTCTATATCGTCTCGGCTGTTGATGCTGATCAAGAATATATATACTTTATGGGGTCGGAAAAGCCTCCTTCTGCCTGTTATGCACATTTCGCTTCAGACAAAATTAATAGATCCCTATACTCTTTTTTAGAGTACGAGGTCTAAAAATGAACAAATTCAACTTAAAACTATTAGTCCTTTAGTGGCATGCTCAAAAGGAACAATTACAAGTAAAAAAGGCTACAGTCGAGCGAGCCGACTGTAAAAGACCCCGTACTCACAGAAGTGTGCTTTTTCCATACGAAAAAGAAGAAAAGCGGAGTGATTCACATTTTGTATACATACATACGTATATACATGTAAGAAATAGAACAGACTAACAGCAGATAAGCAGTAGAACAGCAGCAGCAGTAACGTATCAGCAGTATAACAGCAGAAAGCAGTAACAGCAGAATAACAGCAGAACAATAGATTGACAGCAGAATATCAGCAGCCGAATAAAGAGTGGCAACACTAAAAAAGTAGAGCAACACTTGATAGAAGCGACGCCGAGAAAATTGGAAGCTTTAAAAATTACGCAGAAAACTACGCAGTGATGAAATACTTCTAGATACACATTTTTACAGCCTGTACTATCCGCACACACAATTACTATAATAATAATAAATAAATACCGAGTTGATACATCTCAATTCACATTTGGGGGCTCGTCCTAATTCAAAGTGTGTGGCTCGTCCTATGTCAAAGTGTGTGGCTCGTCCTATGTCAAAGTGTGTGGTTCGTACTTCTTGGTACAAGTTGCCCAAGGTGTCAAAGCAGATGAAAAAAGCTGGTTGAAATGCCGGAGACATGTGGGAATGCTGCACAGCAGAAAGCAGATAAAGCCAGAGGAGATAAAGCCGAACAAAACAAACGATCAATAGATGCCGAAAATTTTGCAAGAATTATCCCTGAGTTTGACGGAGAGTCTATTCCGGTCAAGCATTTGTTTGAAAACTTTGAACAAAACGCTGAGGCTTACGGCTTGAACATTAAGCAGATGTACGTACAAGCTCGTGCCAAAATGACGAAGACAGCCATGTTGTTCTTGGAGACAACTCGCGTATATCAGTACTGCGAACTGAGAACGCTGTCGGAAAACGAGTTTTGCCAAAAATTTAGCAGCTCAGATATACATGCAGAGCTACGTGATTGTAAGAAGCAGAGCAAGGAATCGTTTCACGAATATCTTCTCCAAATAAGGATGATTGCAGCAGTTGGTAGTGAACAATCTGTAATTCGCTATATAGTCAATGGTCTTCAGCTGAAAAGCGATTACAAATATACGCTGTACGGATGCAAGGCGTTCAGAGATCTGCAGGAGCAATACGAGATTTTTGACCGAGATGCCGCAAAGATATCAAAGCCGTTTGCTCAATCACAAAAGAAGCTGTCACAGCCAAACGATAAGAAGAATCACTGCTATAATTGTGGATCCACAGACCATATGCGCAAAGATTGCAAAGCCGTTACCAAATGTTTCAAGTGTTACAAGGAGGGACATATGGCAAGGAACTATCCTGGATTAGCAGCTGAAGTACTAGTAGTGCGAAACGCAAATCGCATGAAGCAGGTGACAGTCAATGATGTTGAGGTGCAATGTCTGGAGGATAGTGGAGCTGATGTATCGATAATGAAAAGTTGCGTTTTCAAAAAAATACCAGATATTAACATGGAGACAGGTGTTGCAAAGCTGCATGGTTTAGGCAACAAGATCACTAGTTCAGTGGGATCTCTTAAGGCAGATATTTTGTAGTCGATGAGCAAGTCACTAATCACAAATGTGTCATCGTAGCCGATCAGGACATAGAATACGACGCTTGGCTGGGATTTGACTTCGTATCCAAATTCGATTTTTCGTCAACAGCAGAAGAATACAAATTCAATTGTCCTCAAAAGGAGAAGCTGGATCAAGGGTTGATGCAGAACAATGTATACAACGTCGTCAACACAAATGCTAATATTGAGGTTCCAGATGAGTATGCAAACGAGGTATCGACGCTTATCAAAAACTACCAATTGGCAGATACAACAGCAGAGGTTCCAGTAATGTTGCGAATTGTTCCGGATGGCGACATAATACCATTTCGTCAGTCTCCAAATCTATTTGCTATTGCCGAGGAACAAGAGGTGGAAACTCAGATTCGTGAATGGATAACAGCCGGAATCATAAGGAAGCTGGAATCAGGGGAATTGCGAAGTTGTCCGCAATCCCTAAGCTCTTTGAAAAGATAATTACTTCGACTTTGCAACACCTCTGCAAGTCAATTATCTCCCCTGCCCAACACGGTTTTGTTAAGAGTCGGTCGACTTCGACCAATCTATTGGAATTTACCTCTTTTGTAAATGAGGCATTCCTTAATAGAATGCAAACTGATGTCATCTATACTGATTTCAGTAAAGCGTTTGACTCTGTTAATCATAACCTCCTTCTGCATAAACTATGCATTTTAGGCTTCCCACCTTCCCTTCTTCTGTGGATATCATCATATCTTACAGGTAGGACCCAAAGGGTTATGCTAAGATCAGCCATATCTAAATTTGTCTTCGTTACTTCTGGAGTTCCCCAGGGTAGTCACCTAGGCCTCCTATTTTTTAATCTTTTTATAAATGATCTTCCTTCTTCACTAGCCCATTGTCGTATACTTATGTATGCCGATGACGTGAAATTATTATTGTCTTATAAGGATCCCCCAGATCATACGCTTCTTCAAGATGATTTAAATTCCATGCACAACTGGTGCATAACTAATCACTTGAACCTAAATTTTTCGAAATGCCTGTTTATGACGTTTAACAGGGTGACTCCTTACTTAGCCAACTATCACATTGACAATATACCTCTAAAACGTATATTGTCAGTCGTTGACCTCGGTGTTCTTTTTGATAATAAATTAAGTTTCATACATCATATTTCCACTGTAGTTAATAAAGCTAAGGGAACTCTTGGATTTATTAAACGCTGGTCTAAGGAATTTAATGATCCATTTGTCACCAAACTTCTTTACACATCTTTACACATCAAAAATGTACTTGTACTGCTTTGCAGTGGCATCCATGGGCCTTAAGTGGTCCACATGAATAGTATAAAGCGGCTTGTCTCCTTTCTCTATGCAATTTAAAAAGCCTTCCTTTTTGCCCAGCTTTTTGTTGAAGATAATACACTTCACACAGTTTTTTATAAGCTGCTGTACCTTCTGCTGCAAATGAGGGATCCAATAAGACTGCTGAATGGCATGCATTGTTTTCTGCACAGCGAAGTGACCTTCGTTGTGAGCTTCAAATATCGCCTCTTTCTCCATCTTCCTTGGAATAACAAGAAGATCATTTCCGTCTACTTCTTAACAGATCAGACCTCCTTTAAATTTGCATCCTTCAAATGGTCGACTTGCGAGTATCCCCACAATAGCCTTCAGCGTCTCATCTTTTTCTTAAGCATTTTCGATTCTTGCGGTGATCTCCAAGGCTACCAGCAATACTTGATTCGGGTAGCGACTTAAACAATCTACATGCTTTAGCCATTCGCCTGGTCGATGTTTAACTTCAAACTCTAAGTCCTGTAGATATATGACCCACTGAGTAACTGCTCTTGGAACATCTGTCTTCTTCAGGGTTTGTTTAAAAGCAGAGCAGTCTGTTACCAGCTTAAACAGACAGCCCAGATAATGCCTGAATTTCTTAACAGCCAGAAACACAGCTTTTGCTTCCAAAATGTAGATATGTTGGTGTGATTCTGATTCCGTTGTCTTTTTACTGCAAAACTGGACTGGATAAAGTTTTCCTTCTGACCACTGCAACAGTACTGCGGCAAATCCGTCTTTTGATGCATCCGTGTGCAACTCTGTCTTTGCGCCTCTGGTATACATCTTCAGAATTGGTTGTTGTGTTAAAGCGTTCTTCAATTGCTGAAATGCTTAAATCTGAGGATCGGCCATTTCAAACACAGCGTTCTTTCGCAACAGATCCGTCAAAGGTCAAGAAATATGGGAATAATTCAAAACAAATTTCCTGAAGAATACCGTCAATCCCAAGAACGCTTGGATTGGCCTGACATTCCTCGGCACCGGAAATCTACTGACTGCAGCTGTCTTCTCCTGTCCAGGCCAAATATGGTGGCCTAAAAGTAAATCTTTGTCTGCAGAAAATGACATTTTCGCCACTTGATTTTTAATCCGTATGCTCCAGCTCTTTCAAAAACACGGGCCATCTTTTCCAAACAACATTCTGCTGTCTCAGCGTGAATAATTATGTCGTCCATGTATAAGTCCATTACATCTTCATTTATCAGCTCCTGGAATACGTGATTTAAATGGCGAATATAGACTGCCGGCGAATTACGAAATCCAAACGGAGTTGTATTGAATTCATACAGCCCTGATTTGGTGATGAATGCAGTAAATTTCATACTGCTTTCCTCTATAGGAACATGAAAAAAACCCATTCTCCAGATCCATTGCTGTAAAGTATTTTGCAGTCGGCAGCTTTTCCAAAACATCATCAATAACTGGCACCGGAAAAGAATCTCTTAAAACCATTGAGTTTAACTTTCTAAAATCCACGCAGATTCGGCGAATTCCATCCTTTTTGCTGACCAGCACCAATCGGCTAGCAAAATTCGACGTTGACTTTTTATTTTATTTATTTATTTATTAACGCAGACTAAAAGCAGTCGCGAGTATTTAATTTAATTATATGATTACGTTGTGTATAGATATATAATTTAAATTTACATAGTATTAAAAGTAATAATTAAAAAATTAAAATTTAAATTAAACTGAAATTAAAAAGATAATAATTAGACCATTAATCTGGGAAAACAAACAAACAAATTGATCCAACATTTGTTGCAAGGGCTGGGAAAAACCCAGAAAAACCCAACCAGATCAAAAAAATTTTGCCAAAACTAGCTCGAAAGATCACTGATTTAAGGGGAAGAATGGATGGCAGAGACTCCATTCTTACTGCCCTTGGAAATCAGAGATATAACGGAGTTGGCTGTAAAGAGAAGCTATAATATGGAAGAGAGAGAGAGATGTATCAATAAATCTATAGTGTTCATTATAATTAGAGCATAATACCAGAAAACGATTGTGCAAAGCATAGTCAGTTGTCCATGTTGGTAGAGATAAAGGTATGTAGTACCTAGTGGTCCTGGAGGGAATATTAAATTTAAGGCGTTCTAAGAGAGATGGGGAGCAGATATCACCAATTATTAATTTATGGAGGAAGATTACCCCAAGAACTCTTCTCCGATTAGTAAGGGATGGAAGACTCAGAAGCAAGAGTCGGTTAGTATAAGATGGAAGGCGAAGATTAGGGTCCCAATTAAGTCCACGAAGCGCGAAGAGTAAAAACTGCTTCTGCACTGACTCAATTAAAGCTTGACCATGAGCATGTTGAGGAGACCAGACACATGAACAATACTCAAGAATGGGACGGACTAGGGATGTGTAAAGAAGTTTGGTGACAAATGGATCATTAAATTCCTTAGACCAGCGTTTAATAAATCCAAGAGTTCCCTTAGCTTTATTAACTACAGTGGAAATATGATGTATGAAACTTAATTTATTATCAAAAAGAACACCGAGGTCAACGACTGACAATATACCTCTAAAACGTATATTGTCAGTCGTTGACCTCGGTGTTCTTTTTGATAATAAATTAAGTTTCATACATCATATTTCCACTGTAGTTAATAAAGCTAAGGGAACTCTTGGATTTATTAAACGCTGGTCTAAGGAATTTAATGATCCATTTGTCACCAAACTTCTTTACACATCCCTAGTCCGTCCCATTCTTGAGTATTGTTCATGTGTCTGGTCTCCTCAACATGCTCATGGTCAAGCTTTAATTGAGTCAGTGCAGAAGCAGTTTTTACTCTTCGCGCTTCGTGGACTTAATTGGGACCCTAATCTTCGCCTTCCATCTTATACTAACCGACTCTTGCTTCTGAGTCTTCCATCCCTTACTAATCGGAGAAGAGTTCTTGGGGTAATCTTCCTCCATAAATTAATAATTGGTGATATCTGCTCCCCATCTCTCTTAGAACGCCTTAAATTTAATATTCCCTCCAGGACCACTAGGTACTACATACCTTTATCTCTACCAACATGGACAACTGACTATGCTTTGCACAATCGTTTTCTGGTATTATGCTCTAATTATAATGAACACTATAGATTTATTGATACATCTCTCTCTCTCTTCCATATTATAGCTTCTCTTTACAGCCAACTCCGTTATATCTCTGATTTCCAAGGGCAGTAAGAATGGAGTCTCTGCCATCCATTCTTCCCCCTTAAATCAGTGATCTTTCGAGCTAGTTTTGGCAAAATTTTTTTGATCTGGTTGGGTTTTTCTGGGTTTTTCCCAGCCCTTGCAACAAATGTTGGATCAATTTGTTTGTTTGTTTTCCCAGATTAATGGTCTAATTATTATCTTTTTAATTTCAGTTTAATTTAAATTTTAATTTTTTAATTATTACTTTTAATACTATGTAAATTTAAATTATATATCTATACACAACGTAATCATATAATTAAATTAAATACTCGCGACTGCTTTTAGTCTGCGTTAATAAATAAATAAATAAAATAAAAAGTCAACGTCGAATTTTGCTAGCCGATTGGTGCTGGTCAGCAAAAAGGATGGAATTCGCCGAATCTGCGTGGATTTTAGAAAGTTAAACTCAATGGTTTTAAGAGATTCTTTTCCGGTGCCAGTTATTGATGATGTTTTGGAAAAGCTGCCGACTGCAAAATACTTTACAGCAATGGATCTGGAGAATGGGTTTTCTTCATGTTCCTATAGAGGAAAGCAGTATGAAATTTACTGCATTCATCACCAAATCAGGGCTGTATGAATTCAATACAACTCCGTTTGGATTTCGTAATTCGCCGGCAGTCTATATTCGCCATTTAAATCACGTATTCCAGGAGCTGATAAATGAAGATGTAATGGACTTATACATGGACGACATAATTATTCACGCTGAGACAGCAGAATGTTGTTTGGAAAAGATGGCCCGTGTTTTTGAAAGAGCTGGAGCATACGGATTAAAAATCAAGTGGCGAAAATGTCATTTTCTGCAGACAAAGATTTACTTTTTAGGCCACCATATTTGGCCTGGACAGGAGAAGACAGCTGCAGTCAGTAGATTTCCGGTGCCGAGGAATGTCAGGCCAATCCAAGCGTTCTTGGGATTGACGGTATTCTTCAGGAAATTTGTTTTGAATTATTCCCATATTTCTTGACCTTTGACGGATCTGTTGCGAAAGAACGCTGTGTTTGAAATGGCCGATCCTCAGATGAAAGCATTTCAGCAATTGAAGAACGCTTTAACACAACAACTAATTCTGAAGATGTATACCAGAGGCGCAAAGACAGAGTTGCACACGGATGCATCAAAAGACGGATTTGCCGCAGTACTGTTGCAGTGGTCAGAAGGAAAACTTTATCCAGTCCAGTTTTGCAGTAAAAAGACAACGGAATCAGAATCACACCAACATATCTACATTTTGGAAGCAAAAGCTGTGTTTCTGGCTGTTAAGAAATTCAGGCATTATCTGGGCTGTCTGTTTAAGCTGGTAACAGACTGCTCTGCTTTTAAACAAACCCTGAAGAAGACAGATGTTCCAAGAGCAGTTACTCAGTGGGTCATATATCTACAGGACTTAGAGTTTGAAGTTAAACATCGACCAGGCGAATGGCTAAAGCATGTAGATTGTTTAAGTCGCTACCCGAATCAAGTATTGCTGGTAGCCTTGGAGATCACCGCAAGAATCGAAAATGCTTAAGAAAAAGATGAGACGCTGAAGGCTATTGTGGGGATACTCGCAAGTCGACCATTTGAAGGATGCAAATTTAAAGGAGGTCTGATCTGTTAAGAAGTAGACGGAAATGATCTTCTTGTTATTCCAAGGAAGATGGAGAAAGAGGCGATATTTGAAGCTCACAACGAAGGTCACTTCGCTGTGCAGAAAACAATGCATGCCATTCAGCAGTCTTATTGGATCCCTCATTTGCAGCAGAAGGTACAGCAGCTTATAAAAAACTGTGTGAAGTGTATTATCTTCAACAAAAAGCTGGGCAAAAAGGAAGGCTTTTTAAATTGCATAGAGAAAGGAGACAAGCCGCTTTATACTATTCATGTGGACCACTTAAGGCCCATGGATGCCACTGCAAAGCAGTACAAGTACATTTTTGCAATGGTGGACGCATTTTCGAAGTTTATGTGGCTTTTCCCAACAAAGACGAAAAGTAGTGAAGAAACGCTGCAGAAAATCCAGGTTTGGTCGGAAATCTTTGGAAACCCAGTGCGTCTGATATCCGACAGGGGATCTGTGTTCACGTGCAGTGTGTTTGAGGAACATATAAAGGAAAACGGAATAGAGCATATATGGAGCACAACTGGAGTACCGCGAGGAATCGGACAGATCGAAAGAGTTAACCTAATCCTAATCCTAATTACTAATTAAGTAATCCTATCCATTATTTCAAATGTCGGCAGAAGACTCATCAAAGTGGTCCAAAGCAGTACCAGAAGTGCAGAAAGTGGTAAATTCGCATGTACACGCTTCGACGAAGCGAAAAAAAAAAAATCAAAATAATTCACTAACCCACAACTTCACGCTCGCGCGTCAGAACTCTGCCAGTTGCGCCACGCCCTACATTAGAGTAGATCTCGATTATCTGAATCTACATTTAATAGTTTTAGATTAAATAACAAAATTTACTGTGAAAATTCCGCGACGGCTTTCGAACCGTTGACCTCATGCTTAACATTCAACTAGACTAAGAACAGGCATCTTTACCACTTAGACTACACTCCTGACTGTAGTTGATGCAAATAATTAAAGTTTAAAAAACTTAATAACTAGAATATATCACTGACGGGATTCCAACCCGCGATCTCACACACACGCGCCACAACCCTAACAGTTGCACCACGCCCTCTCTTAAAAGTGTCCGACTATTTGCATTTACATGTAACATATTTTTGTTATATAACAAAAATTAATAAAATGTCCCTGACGGCGCGCTCGAACCCATGATCCCGGGTTCACATGCACGTACGAAAAACAAAAAGACGCATCTCTACCACTTAGACCACACTCCTTATTGGAGTTGCAATAACTAAACGTAGAGTTAACTTTTTATACCCCGTACTCTAAAAAAGAGTATAGGGGTCTATTAGCTTTGTCTGAAGCGAAATGTGCGTATCAGGTTGAAGGAAGCTTTTCCGACCCCATGAAGTATATACATTCTAGATCAGCATCAACAGCCGAGACGATAGAGCAATGTACATCCGTCTGTATAAACACCTGGATCTTCTAAACTACAAGAGCTAGAGACACCAAATTTGGAATGAAAGTCCGTCTGTAGTGTACGCAGTGCAAGTTTATTTCAAATTTTTGCCACGCCCCCTACCGCCCCCGTAAATTGTAAAAAACTATTTTCTCATCACCATAACTTGAAAACGACTAGAGCCAAATTATATGTATGGTACCATTATAACTATCCTCACCAAGTTTGACCCGGATCGAACAACTATAGCCTTTAGCTCCTATAGGAAAAATCGCTCGAAAATTTGTGATTTGTATGGAGACATGAAGTTTTAGTTGAGCGATTGAAAACAAACTAACACATTATGTGTATGGTACCATTATAACTATCCTCACCAAGTTTGATCCGGATCGGACAACTATAGCTTATAGCTCCCTGTTCAAGCATGAACATATTATGTAATGAGACAATAACAATGCAGCGGTAGTTTTAAGAAACTATGTGAACCCTAAATGTCTAATCTAAAAATACTTTGTTTATCTCTGCTTGCGATCCGTTTCCATGCTTGGAAACGAAGCGTAGAATAAGACTAGATCTAAATATAAACCGCGCTCTATCCTGTGCGAGGATTATTGGAAATAAAATCAGTTCAATTTTTGTGCTCAAACCAAAAAGTCTTGTTGTCCATTTATTCATTGGTCCTTCGAGCATTCTGTTGTTTCCCCCACCAGTGGTAAGTTACACAGAATTATAAACTAGCACCTTATAGTGAATACTTAAGGTTGCAAAATAAATCGGTCTGTTGCTATCCTCCACCAGTGATAAGAAGCACAGAACTGATTGCTCTTGCTCTCTTCTTGAGGAAGAGTTTATATAAATATCCGAAAAGGATTAATAAAAATTTGTTAGCTCGAGCGCTCAAAAATAAAAGAGGCAGAGTATTTAAAAAAAAAACAAGTAAGAAAGGCTACAGTCGAGAGAGCCGACTGTAAAAGATCCCGTACCCACAGAAGGGCGCTTTTTCCCAACAAAAAAAAAAAAAAAAGGAGAATTTTATATTTTATATATATATATATATTTAAAAATATATTTTTATATAAATAAATAAAAAAAAAAAAAAATTACTTTAATTATTTTTTTTAAAAAAAACCTATTTTTTAAATTTTAAAATTTTTTTTTTAAATTTTAAATTTTTTTTTTAATTAAAAAAAAAAAAAAAAAAAAAAAAAAAAAACAAAAAAGAAAAGAAAAAAAAAAAAAAAAAACCCAAAAAAAAAAAAAATAAAAAAAAAAAAAAAAAAAAAAAAAAAAAAAAATATATATTATAAAATAATAAAAAAAAAAAAAAAAAAAAAAAAAAAAAAAAAAAACAATTAAATGCACAATTTCCTTACTTGGCTTATTTTAAAAATAAGCCATGTCTTACAATTTGAAATTATTATTTTACAATTCTAAATTATTATTTTAAATTTAAATTGAAATAAAAAAAAAAAACAATAATTAAAATAGTTCACTGATGGGACTCAAACCTCAGACTTCACGCACACGCGTCAGAGCCCCAACCGCCCCCCCACCCCCCTCCCCTTAAAAGCGCTCGACTATCTGCATTTACATATAATATTTTTTTGTTATTTTGTTATATAACAAAAATTAATAAAATGTCCCTGACGGCGCTCGAACCCATTATCCCGGGTTAACATACAAGTGCAAAGAATTAGATCAGGCATCTTTACTACTTTGTGAAGAACGTCTTCACATACAGAGGGCATGGAGCCCAATTGTTATTATTGGTTTATTAGTTTTAAGTCATGAATTATATTTATATTTTTAAGAACATGAAATATAGCAAGGAGCTAAGTGAACAAAACAGAGTTATCAGTCAGATATACCCTAGAGGAAGGGAATAGATTAGGCAGGGTATAGAACGGCAACCCGCTAGCGACAAACCACCGGCAGAGCAGCGGTAAAACCAACGACGCACACACACAACAACTTACATGGAGATCAACATCGAAAGAAAACGCAAAACAAACGAAACCATGGCGACGCCGCACAGCAGAAAACAACGACGCCGGCAGCGAACGAGAGCAAGCGACAGAGGGAGAGACAGCAGCCAGGCAGCAGGCGCCGCGCAGCAGAAAACAACGACGCGGGCAGCGAACGAGCGCAAGCGACAGAGAGAGAGAGGCAGCAGCGAAGCAGCGGACGAAAACGATAGCGAGCGACACAGCAGCAAAACAGCGACGCTGGCAGCGAGCAAGAACAAACAGAGGGAAGCGGAACATCGTGACGTCGGCAGCCAAAGCGAGACGCAAAACGGCACGCGACAAATGAGAGCGCGCTGCCGCTGATCTTGCTGGCAGAGGACGCTTAGAAGCGATTAGCATAATTTACGCTCGGGCACTTGGTTCTTGACCACAGCAAGAGGACGACGCATTTCGATCGACAGAGGCGACAACACCGAAAGATGCATAAGCAGGTAAGCGTGGTTGCCAGTTAGGGAGGTTAGGTTAGGTCAGGTTTGTGTAAGACGGTGCGTGGAGGAATAGACATATAAGTGAAAGCAAATTGAAAATAAAACGGAACAGTGCAACGAAAATACACGGCTTAGCAATTACCCAGTTTACCAACGACGACGCACAGTGGGACACATAAGCAAATTACTGCGTTTTACGCAGATATTTGCCGACGCAACGGACAGTGGAATCTAGCACGTTTTACGTGCAGATAACCATCGACGACGCACAGTGGGACAGATAGGCAAATTACTGCGTTTTACGCGGATATTTGCCGACACAACGGACAACGAGATCTAGCACGTTTTACGTGCAGATAACCATCGACGACGCACAGTGGGACAGATAGGCAAATTACTGCGTTTTACGCGGATATTTGCCGACACAACGGACAACGAGATCTAGCACGTTTTACGTGCAGATAGCCACCGACGCCGCACAGTGGGACAGATAAGCAAATTACTGCGTTTTACGCGGATATTTGCCGACGCAACGGACAGTGGAATCTGCACGTTTTACGTGCAGATAACCGTCGACGACGTACAGTGGGCCATAGCCCGGTTTACTTGGACCAATGTAACGTACCGGGATCCCTCATCGTTGGTGTGCCAAAAGAAACTCTTTCCACTCAGTTGTATTTTTCCCTAGAATAGTCGCTAATTACATCGCAGCGTCTATTCAGTCTCGCTCCATGGTTCCAGGTTTTATAAATTTCTTATAAAGAGGACTCCGGTAGACTGAGAAATACCCCAGCCTTAGAACTTCTTTACAAGTGGCGCCCGAGCAGGGACCCTGGAGCTTATTTTGAGGAAGAAAAAAAAGTAGAGAGAAAACATCTTTGATGGAATAAAAACCCACAAGTAGGGAATCATGAGGGGAAAGAGCAACATAACCTCAATGGCACGCGAGGCGCGAGTTTTTTGCATTACGTCTTCCTTGATTTTCTCCTCGTGTTTGTGCACACGCAAGGAATAGCCGAAAACGCAGAGACATAAAGAAAAGCCACATAGCAGAAAGCGAAGAGAACGAAGCAGTGAGAGAGTAGCAGAGAGCGCACCGAACAGAGATAGACAGAGAAGAGTTAGACGACCGAAGCCGAAGCCGAAACCGAACCCGAGTGGCAACGACGCGACGCCGGCAGCGACGCTGCCGCGGCCTATATAAGGCCGGTAACACAACGTGTCGAGATCATTCTTTGCTCGACACGCGAACCAAACACAGCACCATTGACTCAACATTTGCTAGAGCATTCCTCTAAGCAAGTCACTCTTTTCGGAATTCATCGCATCGTTTACTTCATCGCATCGTTGATACCTCATCGCATCGTTCATAATTCATCGCATCGTTTACACAGAGTATTCCTCTAGACACATCGCATCGTTTATGATTCATCGCAACGTTTATAATTCATCGCATCGTTGATGATTCATCGCAACGTTTATAATTCATCGCATCGTTGATAATTCATCGCATCGTTCATAATTCATCGCATCGTTTACACAGAGTATTCCTCTAGACACATCGCATCGTTTACTTCATCGCAACGTTTATAATTCATCGCATCGTTGATAATTCATCGCATCGTTTATAATTCATCGCATCGTTTATCATTCATATAATTCATCGCATCGTTTCTCTGGGTCATCGCACGTTTATAATTCATCGCATCGTAATTCATCGTCTATATATTCATCGCATTTGCATCGTCTTATCATCGCTACGGTTCTTGGGTCATCGCACAGTTTGCTAGAGCATTCCTCTAAGCAAACTATCGTTTGTAATTCATCGCATCGCTTATATAGAGCCTCCCTCTATATAAACATTTCGCTTCGTCTTAATCATCGCTACGGTTCTCTGGGTCATCGCACAGTTTGCTAGAGCATTCCTCTAGGCAAACTATCGTCTATAATTCATCGCAACGTTTATAATTCATCGCATCGTCTATAATTCATCGCATTGTTTACATAGAGCATTCCTCTAAGCACATCGGTTATAATTCATCGCAACGTTTCTAATTCATCGCATCGTCTGGGTCATCGCACAGTTTGCTAGAGCATCCCTCTAGGCAAACTATCGTTTATAATTCATCGCATCGCTTATATAGAGCCTCCCTCTATATAAACATTTCGCTTCGTCTTAATCATCGCTACGGTTCTCTGGGTCATCGCACAGTTTGCTAGAGCATCCCTCTAGGCAAACTATCGTCTATAATTCATCGCAACGTTTATAATTCATCGCATCGTCTATAATTCATCGCATTGTTTACATAGAGCATTCCTCTAAGCACATCGGTTATAATTCATCGCAACGTTTCTAATTCATCGCATCGTCTGGGTCATCGCACAGTTTGCTAGAGCATCCCTCTAGGCAAACTATCGTTTATAATTCATCGCATCGTTTATATAGAGCATCCCTCTATATAAACTCGTCGCTTCGTCTTAATCATCGCTACGGTTCTCTGGGTCATCGCACAGTTTGCTAGAGCATCCCTCTAGGCAAACTATCGTTTATAATTCATCGCATCGTTTATATAGAGCATCCCTCTATATAAACTCGTCGCTTCGTCTTAATCATCGCTACGGTTCTCTTGGTCATCGCACAGTTTGCTAGAGCATTCCTCTAAGCAAACTATCGTTTATAATTCATCGCATCGTTTATATAGAGCCTCCCCTATATACATTTCGCTTCGTCTTAATCATCGCTACGGTTCTCTGGGTCATCGCACAGTTTGCTAGAGCATTCCTCTAAGCAAACTATCGTTTGTAATTCATCGCATCGCTTATATAGAGCCTCCCTCTATATAAACATTTCGCTTCGTCTTAATCATCGCTACGGTTCTCTGGGTCATCGCACAGTTTGCTAGAGCATCCCTCTAGGCAAACTATCGTTTATAATTCATCGCATCGTTTATATAGAGCATCCCTCTATATAAACTCGTCGCTTTGTCTAATAGATTAATTCATCGCTACGGTTCTAATTCATGATGGGGTCATCGCACAGTTTGCTAGAGCATCCCTCTAGGCAAACTATCGTTTATAATTCATCGCATCGTTTATATAGAGCATCCCTCTATATAAACTCGTCGCTTCGTCTTAATCATCGCTACGGTTCTCTGGGTCATCGCACAGTTTGCTAGAGCATCCCTCTAGGCAAACTATCGTTTATAATTCATCGCATCGTTTATATAGAGCATCCCTCTATATAAACTCGTCGCTTTGTCTTAATCATCGCTACGGTTCTCTGGGTCATCGCACAGTTTGCTAGAGCATCCCTCTAAGCAAACTATCGTTTGTAATTCATCGCATCGTTTATATAGAGCGTCCCTCTATATAAACTCGTCGCTTCGTCTTAATCATCGCTACGGTTCTCTTGGTCATCGCACAGTCTGCTAGAGCATCCCTCTAAGCAAACTATCGTTTGTAATTCATCGCATCACTGATAAAGAGGCACCTCCGGATCATCGCATTAAGGGACTTTCCATATCGCCGACGGCGAGTTTCTCACTCGACACACGACCGAACTACTGTAACGTAGTTGGACCATGAGCAAACACAGTTGGGTTAGTTATCGTCGCAAGAACGAACTAGAAGCAATATTATCGGAGTTCAATATTGACACGACAGGCACCGTAGAGGAGCTACGCCGACGCCTTTCAGTGTTTATTGGCCGTGAGGACTTACCCGCCGCCACACGACAACGCTTGGACGAGCTGGCGGAGGCGTACGGGCCACGGTCCACACCAGATTCGCGATCACCTAGCCCTAGTAGACCCAAAGAGGAACGAGGGGAGGTGGAGCCAGCTACGGGAGTGAGCTTAACGGTACCCCCGCGACAGGCACCGAAGCGAATAATGAACGACGTCAACCCAGGGCAACCGGAACCATCCCCGATGGACAAGCATCGAGACGAACCCTCGTATGCCGGGCTGGCACAACAACTCCAGAAGTGGAGAATCACCTTCAATGGAAGAACGGACGCCCTCCGCTTCATAGAACAACTAGAGGAGAGAGCTGTTGCTTACCAAGTAGACATGGATTGCTTGCCCCGAGCTATGCCAGAATTCCTGACCGGTCGCGCCGAGGATTGGTTTCGAGGAAGTGGACTACAGAGCGCTACGTGGTCAATGTTTCGTCGGAGTTTCACCGACTTCTTCCTGCCGCCTCGATATTTCTCACGGCTGGGCGATGAGATTAGAGCAAGGACCCAGAGGGAGAAGGAACCCTTTCAGGACTACCTGATCGACATAAAGATCAGGATGCAAAGGGCCGGATTGAGCGAGACAGAACAGCTTGACCGGATCTATGACAACATGCTACCTGATTACCGGCTATACACCAAGCGCACCGAGGTTGACACCATAGCAGCCTTGACTCGGATGGCTCTGACTTACGAGGAGTTGCGGAGTCTGGAGGCTCAACGCGCAACTAGACACAACGGAACGGGGTCAGGTCACGTAAATCCGTTTCGTAACCCCCCTACTCCACCCGGTACAGAGACGACGCACCGTTCCATCACGAATGCCACGGCGGATCGCATCGATGTCACACGAGCTTGCCGACGGTGCGGAGAGATAGGGCATTTTCAGAACAGTTGCCGAGCTCGCCCGATGCTATTCTGTTGGGAATGCGGACACAGAGGAACACGAACAGTAGAGTGTTGCCGACGACAGCAGCAGGGAAACGGCCAGCGTCTCCCGGGCCAGAGGGACCGCCCGGGGACGGATCATCCGCCGTCCCAACAATAGACAAGGAACTAAGCATCACTGCGGGCCGGGTTACCGCCCCGGTCTGGGTGGCCGGATGGCCGATGGACGGAACCATCGACACCGGAGCCACAAGGAGCTTCGTCAGCACCGCAGCGGCAGCATACCTCCGGCCCCAATGCAAGGAGCGGAGGGTATACACGACGATCACACTAGCCGACGGCACCACCAGAGTATTGGATAAGGTAATCCTGGCAGAAATTCACCTAGGCACCAAGAAAGTAACATTACCGTTACTCGTCCTGCCCACCGAAGTGGACGAGCTGATCTTGGGCCTAGACTACTTGCGGGCGATAGGAGCAACACTTCAGTGCGGGGAATACAAGCTGAGATTCGGAGAAGGAATAGAGACGGAGGTCGCGAAGACACCAGTGCTCTCGGAGGCCGTCACTGAACCTACCCAAGGAGGAGCCGTGCGCCGTAGCACGCAACCGGAGGCGACTCCAGCCGAGGAGTTGGGAACGGGAACGACAACCGAAGCACTGGGAATGGATTCCACCGACACGTGTCTAACGTCAGCATCCGCGGCACGCAACATGACTGCTACAGCGGGCCGAATAGACCCGGACATACCCGAAGAGCTGTGCCAGGCCGATATGCGCACGGATCCCCTCTCCAACCCACACGTAGTCCAGTTCTTAGAACACGAACTAGGGAAGTTTGCGGCGTTGCACGGAACCACGTCAATCACCGAACATCGTATTACGATGCGGGATGACAGGCCCATTAAACAACGCTACTACCCAAAGAACCCAGCCATGCAGCAAGTTATCAACGACCAGGTGGATGACTTGTTACGCCAAGGATGCATCGAGCCATCTAGGAGCCCCCACAGCGCACCAATCGTCCTCGTGCGCAAGAAAAACAACCAATGGCGCATGTGTGTGGACTATCGCCAATTGAACGAGCGATCAATCCCCGATGCGTATCCACTGCCACGAATGAACCACATCTTGGAACGCCTACGGAATGCCAAATTCATCTCTACGTTGGATCTCAAGAATGGATACTGGCAAATCCCCATGGCAAAGGACAGCCGGGAATGCACCGCGTTTACGGTACCTGGCCGAGGCTTATTTCAATGGAAAGTCATGCCGTTCGGACTTCACTCTGCACCAGCGACGTTTCAAAGGGCACTTGATGGTATCATCGGCCCAGACATGGAACCATTTGCTTTTGCGTACCTGGACGACATCGTAGTGGTGGCATCGACGTTGGACAAACATATGGAAGTGCTGAGAGAAGTGTTCAGGAGGCTACATCGAGCGAACCTACGCCTGAACCCCGAGAAGTGCCTGTTCTTTAGAAGAAGGCTCACGTACCTGGGACATGTCATAAGCGAGGCTGGTATTCACACGGACCCCGAGAAGATCGAAGCGGTGCAAAATTTGAAGCCCCCGTCGACACTCAAAGAACTAAGGCAGTGCATTGGCCTAGCCTCATGGTACCGCCGGTTCGTGCCAAACTTCGCAGACATAGTCCAACCCATGACAATACTTCTCCGGAAGGGTCAAAAGTGGGAGTGGGATCAACCGCAACAGCAGGCATTCGAGGAGCTAAAGGCGAAATTAGTGCAGGCGCCAGTACTAGCATGTCCCGACTTCAACCAGCGGTTCACACTACAGACAGATGCGAGCGACTATGGCCTAGGAGCGGTATTAACACAAGAAATCGATAACCAGGAAAGAGTGGTCGCGTACGTGAGCAGGCGGTTAGCCAAGGAAGAGATGAACTACAGCGCAACGGAAAAGGAATGTTTAGCCATCGTCTGGGCCATACGGAAGCTAAGATGTTACCTGGAAGGGTACCATTTCACCGTGATAACCGACCATCTAGCGCTAAAATGGATGAATTCAATAGAAAATCCTTCGGGGAGGATCGCCAGGTGGACGCTGGAACTGCAACAGTACCAATTCGACGTTCAGTACAGGAGAGGGAAGCAGAATGTGGTTGCGGATGCACTTTCGCGACAACCGACGGAGACACTGCACAGCGCGCAAGAGGAGACACCCACTTGTCAATGGTGGCAGCAACGGATGAAAGCTGTGAAGGAAGATCCGAAGCAGTTTCCGGACTACCTCGTGACCAACAACCAACTCTATCGCCACTTTGGAAGCCGTCCCGCAGAAGAGGAACATACTCAGTGGAAACTTTGCGTCCCCAAGGAACACCGTCTACGAGTACTCCAGGAATGCCACGATAAACCAACGGCTGGCCATCTCGGCATCCGGAAGACGGTGACCCGAGTGGCTCAACGCTATTACTGGCCTGGATACTTTCGAGACGTTACCCGTTACGTACGACGATGCGAGTCTTGCCAGAAATACAAGGCCAGTCAGCTACAGGCAGCCGGAAAGATGTTGACGCGACAGGTCGACGGACCGTTCCACACAGTGTGCGCAGACTTCGTAGGCCCCTTGCCAAGGTCTAAGATGGGAAACACAATGCTATTAGTTCTGTTCGACCATTTCAGCAAATGGGTCGAACTCATTCCACTGCGACGAGCGACATCATCGACTCTAGAAAAGGCAATCAGAGAAAGAATCATCAGCCGGTTTGGGACCCCGAGACGGATGGTCTGCGACAACGGGACCCAATTCACCAGCAAAGCATTCCGCAACTTCCTTCAACAGGCAGGAATCGAGGTCCAATACACCGCACCGTACAGCCCGAACCAGAACCCGACAGAACGAGCAAACCGAACTGCGAAGACGATGATCGCACAATACCTGGATGGACATCAGAACACATGGGACACACTACTTCCGGAGTTTAGCCTGGCCATCAACTCGAGCGTGTCCGACACGACCGGGTATAGCCCCGCGTTCATGGTACAAGGCCGTGAACCGCGACTGCCAGGAGCTCTCTTCGAGGAAGTCACCCCAGGGACAGGACAACCGGCTCTATCGATTCAGGAGAAGGCGGATCGACTGCGAGAGACGTTCCAGATAGCCCAAGCAAACGCACAGAGGGCAACACTCGAGCAGAGTCGCCACTACAATTTGCGGCGGAGAGACTGGAGGCCAGCCGTAGGAAGTCAGGTACTGGTACGCACGCATTTCCTGAGTAAGGCGGCCGAAGGGTTCGCTGCAAAACTGGCCCCGAAGTTCATCGGACCCTTTAGAGTGGTCAAATTCTTGTCACAAAACGTCGTACGACTCCAGCTCGTAGGAGGACGACAGCGACGCACCGCGAACATCGCAGACCTCAAGGTATACCATGAGCCACCGGAACCCGCCCTGAACGAACATCGTTAGATTAAGCTACCAATGTATAGATTAAGATCCAAGCTCCCGCACCGAGTAGGCAGGATAACCTTTAAGATAGTACTAAGCTTACCGAATCATTTCAGTCGAACCAACATAAGATGCCGGAGACACACGCAAGCGAGGAACCCAAGGACCCACGACCCCCACCCACATACGGCGCCAGGACGATCATGGCCCTCGAACAGCTCCAACTGAGCGACTGGGCCCTGGACCCCGCCATCAACACCGCTCGGGCCAAGGCCAGGTCGCGGGCACATCGTACAAGGCTGTGGGTTAGTCACCACTACCCCCACATCGGCGAAGAGGCACAACCACCCATCACCATGGAGGACCTCTTCCCCAGCTACTGCGGCTACACGGTGTTCCTGGAACGTCAAGGCGCCCTATGCCGCCGAATAGGCAGGACGGAAGAGGCCAGAGCAGAGTCGGAGTCCTCTAAGACCTCCACCCCGACGCCACCACCCTTCGAAGGAGTCACGCCGGAGTGGACGATCTCCGACACCATGGAGGAGCCCAGGAGCGTAGAGGCCGGGGAGGAAGAGGGCGTGGAGGAACGGTCCCCGATGCCGGAGCAGGTCCTCCTACCCTGCGCCGACGACCGCTACGGGGAACTCACCAACCGATCAGCAACGGGCGCGAGTGGTACAGCAGTCGAGCGGGAGGAACCCCAAATCGAACAGGGTTCGGACGTCGAACGGTGGGTAGCGCCCCCACAAGACTGGCGCACCGACGGGAGCCCGCTGCCGAGTTCGCTAGTGGAGCGACTCCAAGCCCAACTGGCCAGTGGACCGCCGAGGGTGGCCAAATTTCTTATGACGGCGGCTGGACACCGGTACCAGGTGGCCCGGAACATGGCAGGCCGCTACACCGTAAAGTATCGCGGCCCGGAGTAAGGGGGGTGTGAAGAACGTCTTCACATACAGAGGGCATGGAGCCCAATTGTTATTATTGGTTTATTAGTTTTAAGTCATGAATTATATTTATATTTTTTAAGAACATGAAATATAGCAAGGAGCTAAGTGAACAAAACAGAGTTATCAGTCAGATATACCCTAGAGGAAGGGAATAGATTAGGTAGGGTATAGAACGGCAACCCGCTAGCGACAAACCACCGGCAGAGCAGCGGTAAAACCAACGACGCACACACACAACAACTTACATGGAGATCAACATCGAAAGAAAACGCAAAACAAACGAAACCATGGCGACGCCGCACAGCAGAAAACAACGACGCCGGCAGCGAACGAGAGCAAGCGACAGAGGGAGAGACAGCAGCCAGGCAGCAGGCGCCGCACAGCAGAAAACAACGACGCGGGCAGCGAACGAGAGCAAGCGACAGAGGGAGAGACAGCAGCCAGGCAGCAGGCGCCGCGCAGCAGAAAACAACGACGCGGGCAGCGAACGAGCGCAAGCGACAGAGAGAGAGAGGCAGCAGCGAAGCAGCGGACGAAAACGATAGCGAGCGACACAGCAGCAAAACAGCGACGCTGGCAGCGAGCAAGAACAAACAGAGGGAAGCGGAACATCGTGACGTCGGCAGCCAAAGCGAGACGCAAAACGGCACGCGACAAATGAGAGCGCGCTGCCGCTGATCTTGCTGGCAGAGGACGCTTAGAAGCGATTAGCATAATTTACGCTCGAGCACTTGGTTCTTGACCACAGCAAGAGGACGACGCATTTCGATCGACAGAGGCGACAACACCGAAAGATGCATAAGCAGGTAAGCGTGGTTGCCAGTTAGGGAGGTTAGGTTAGGTCAGGTTTGTGTAAGACGGTGCGTGGAGGAATAGACATATAAGTGAAAGCAAATTGAAAATAAAACGGAACAGTGCAACGAAAATACACGGCTTAGCAATTACCCAGTTTACCAACGACGACGCACAGTGGGACACATAAGCAAATTACTGCGTTTTACGCAGATATTTGCCGACGCAACGGACAGTGGAATCTAGCACGTTTTACGTGCAGATAACCATCGACGACGCACAGTGGGACAGATAGGCAAATTACTGCGTTTTACGCGGATATTTGCCAACACAACGGACAACGAGATCTAGCACGTTTTACGTGCAGATAACCATCGACGACGCACAGTGGGACAGATAGGCAAATTACTGCGTTTTACGCAGATATTTGCCGACACAACGGACAACGAGATCTAGCACGTTTTACGTGCAGATAGCCACCGACGCCGTACAGTGGGACAGATAAGCAAATTACTGCGTTTTACGCGGATATTTGCCGACGCAACGGACAGTGGAATCTGCACGTTTTACGTGCAGATAACCGTCGACGACGTACAGTGGGCCATAGCCCAGTTTACTTGGACCAATGTAACGTACCCTCATCGTTGGTGTGCCAAAAGAAACTCTTTCCACTCAGCTGTATTTTTCCCTAGAATAGTCGCTAATTACATCGCAGCGTCTATTCAGTCTCGCTCCATGGTTCCAGGTTTTATAAATTTCTTATAAAGAGGACTCCGGTAGACTGAGAAATACCCCAGCCTTAGAACTTTTTCAATTTAAAACTTTACACATAAATTTAATTAATAAAAATAAAAAAAAAAAAAAAAAAAATATTTTAAAAATTTATTAAATATAACATTTTTTATTAAAAAAATAAAATTTTAAAAAAAATATTTAAAAAAAGAGTAGAGGGGTCTATTAAGTTTGTCTGAGGTGAAATATGCGTAACAGGCAGAAGGAGGTTTTTCCGACCCCATAAAGTATATATATTCTTGATCAGCATCAACAGCCGAGTCGATATAGCGATGTCCGTCTGTCCGTCTGTCTGTCTGTCTGTCTGTCCGTCCGTATGAACACCTGGATCTTCTAAACCACTAGAGCTAGATCCACCAAATTTGGAATGAAAGTCCGTCTATATGTCAGGCAGATCAAGTTTATTTCAAATCTTTGCCACGCCCCCTGCCGCCCCCGCAAATTGTTAAAAACTATTTTCTCATAACCATAGCTTGGAAACGACTAGAGCTAGAGAGACCAAATGCACACATTATGTGTATGGTACCATTATAACTATCCTCACCAAGTTTGGTCCGGATCGGACAACTATAGCCTATAGCTCCCATAGGACAACTCGGTCGAAAGTTTTTGATTTGTATGGAGATAAGCGCACTAGAAAGAGTACGGGGTCTTTTACAGTCGACTCGCTCGACTGTAGCCTTTCTTACTTGTTTATTTTTGACCGATTTGTCCTATGGGAGCTATAGGCTATAGTTGTCCGATCCGGATCAAACTTGGTGAGGATAGTTATATTGGTACCATACACATAATGTGTGAATTTGGTCTCTCTAGCTCTAGTCGTTTTCAAGTTATGGTCATGTGAAAATAGTTTTTTACAATTTGCGGGGGCGGTAGGGGGCGTGGCAAAAATTTGAAATAAACTTAACCTGCCTGACATATAGACGGACTTTCATTCAAAATTTGGCTGCTCTAGCTCTTGTAGTTTAGAAGATCCAGGTGTTCATACGGACGGACAGACAGACAGACAGACTGACGGACAGACGGACAGACGGACATCGCTATATCGACTCGGCTGTTGATGCTGATCAAGAATATATATACTTTATGGGGTCGGCCACGCCTCCTTCTGCCTGTTACGCACATTTCGCTTCAGACAAACTTTAATAGACCCCCTCTACTCTTTTTTAGAGTACGGGGTCTAAAAATGTTGTCAGAAGCAACAATTAGTTTGCTTGAAAATCAAGCTATAATTGTAAAGGAAATTCAGGAGAATGAAGCCGGAATTATTTCCAGCCAATCAATTGAAAAGTTGAAAGAATTTAAAAATAAGTTTATAAACAATTAGTCCTATCTCTTAAAAATTGGAGCAGTCGATAATGACTATTTTAATAAAAAATTTATGATAAAACATTAAACGCTTTAAAATCTACAAGTGAAAAATATGCATGTTCAACAAAAGTTATTGACGCGGGAACAGAAAACATTCCAGAAAAAAAAGAAAACAATAAGCTTGCACATAAGTTAGATGATAATCTAATGCAACTCAGAGATTATATTCAGGAAACATAAACAGAATTAAAAAATGCTACACCGGAGTGGAGTAGCGTTAGAAAAAATAAAATTAACTTTCTTTGGAATAGAATCCAAGAAAAAACAAGAAAGAATGCTATAGTCGCCTCGCGACTTTAGGATACCCGTTACTCAGTTTAATTATATTATTAACAATATAATATATTATTAATAATATTAATAATATTACAATCGTTTAGTTAATCGACCCTATTGATTTAAATTCAGATGACTTGAGAAACGCAGAAAACTTTCATACAAAATCATATTTACAGCGTATTTTTGACCGATCGTCCCTATGGGAGCTATACGATATAGTCGTCCGATTTGAATGAAACTTAGTCAGTATGTTTATATTATTGACAGATATATTCTGTGTAAGTGTCACTTCGATTGATTGGCCAACGCAAAAGTTATTCATATAAATTCATATTTGGAGCATATTTTTGACCGATTGTCCCTATGGGAGCTATACGATATAGTCGTCCGATTTGGATGAAACTTAGTCAATATGTTTATATTATTGACAGATATATTCTGTGTAAGTTTCACTTCGATTGATTGGCCAACGCAAAAGTTATTCATATAAATTCATATTTGGAGCGTATTTTTGACCGACTGTCCCTATGGGAGCTATATGATATAGTTGTCCGATTTGGATGAAACTTAGTCAATATGTTTATATTATTGACAGATATATTCTGTGTAAGTTTTACTTCGATTGATTGGCCAACGCAAAAGTTATTCATATAAATTCATATTTGGAGCGTATTTTTGACCGATTGTCCCTATGGGAGCTATATGATATAGTTGTCCGATTTGGATGAAACTTAGTCAATATGTTTATATTATTGACAGATATATTCTGTGTAAGTTTCACTTCGATTGATTGGCCAACGCAAAAGTTATTCATATAAATTCATATTTGGAGCGTATTTTTGAACGATTGTCCCTATGGGAGCTATATGATATAGTTGTCCGATTTGGATCAAACTTGGTCAGTATACGTAATCCCGTGTACTTTCTGTGTTAATTTGGTTTAGATAGCATTACTAACAAAAAAGTTTTCTATACTAAAACATGCTATTTTTACCTGTTTTTACCTTTGTATGCACATAGAACGCCCTAAAGTGGGCGTGTCAAAAAACAAAAGCAAACTTGTACTGCTTGGGCATTTTATCTTTCGTTTGCGACCACTCGGGCCTTTCTAGCTCTTATAGTCTCTGAGATCCTTTTGTTCACACAGACGGACAGACGGACGGACGGACAGACGGACAGACGGACATGGCTATATCGACTCGGCTAGTCATGCTGATCAAGAATATATATACTTTATGGGGTCTGCCATGTCTCCTTCTCCCTGTTACATACATTGCAACGAATACAATATACCCTTTTACTCTACGAGTAACGGGTATAATTAATATCTTTGCAAAACATGATATTCATTGCAACGAAGATGTTGCAGAGTTAAAATTTGATGCTCAAAATATGATTAACATATTAGAGCAATCAAGTCTAAACACAAATAGGGTAGCCGTGAAGACAGAAGATCTGCCAGCTCTACCAAAAATTCAAGTACCCACCTTTTATGGGGAACCTAGAGAGCGGGATTCATTTTTTGAATTATTTATGGAAATAATCCATGACAGAGAGGACTTAAGTGTGTCCGTAAAATTTAATTATTTTAAATCGGCATTAAAAGGTGAAGCCAGGAGCATGGTATCACATTTGCTCACTGGCTCCGTGAATAATTATGACATCGTTTGGGAACTATTGGCCAAACGGTTTGAAAATAAAAGAAAAGTTTTCTCAGACCAGTTAAACAGGTTGATTGATTTACCATGTTTGAACATAGCGTCTGAAAAACAAATAAAACATTTTATTGATGCTAGCAATGAGACTATGCATATTATTAAACTAAAAGCAAATATGTCTAATGAAGTAGACAGTATCTTTGCGCATATAATTTTGCGTAAATTTAACAAAGATACACTGCAGCTTTATGAATCTTACGTAAAAAAGATAAAGGAGATTCAAGAGTTGTCAGATGTCAAGGACTTTTTGGAACAGCGCTATGGTTCCATTAGTTCATTAAAAAGCGAGGATAAGAGAAATCCGAGCTTTCAGCCAAACAACAATTTCGCTGAAAACTGCCAGATTTGCACGATTTGCGCTCGCCATCATGCTGTACACTGTTACAATTTCCAGGAGAAAGAATCGAAGCAGTTATGCATGAAGTGTTTAAAATTCTCAAGGTATAAAAGATGCCTTTGTGAAAATTTATGTACTTTTTGCAGAAGACCACATAATTCAATGTTACACATTTCTAACGAGAAAGTGAACACATGTGTTGGTAAATAACAAGCACTGTTAGCAACAGCAATAGTAAAAGTTCAAGCGAAAAATGGTGGTTTTGAAAATTTGAGAGCATTGATCGATAGTGGATCGCAATGCACTATAATTTTTGAAGAAGTTGTTCAAACTCTAAATTTATTAAGATTAAAAAAGCTCACAGAAATAAGTGGAGTTTCACCAAGTAACTCAAGTACATCTAAGTACAAAGTTAAGTTGTGTAATGTGGAAAGACAATGTTTCTATACGGAAGCAATTGTATTGCCAAAATTAATGAAAGCCCTGCCAGGTCAAAGAATTAATATTAATAAAAATAAATGGCAAAGCTATATTTTAGTTGACCCAAATTTTAATAGGCCTAGCAGAGTAGATCTAATTATTGGAGCCGATCTATATTCCCAAAATTATGAGAAATGGGATAATTAAAATAGACGGACTCCTTGGACAAAACACAGAATTTGGTTGGGTAGTTTCAGGGTGCACCAAATCAAAAGGAAATGCTGTAATTACAGCAACAACACTAGAAATTAAAGATTTAGAAAAATTTTGGGAGCTAGAAAATGAAGATGAAAACGATTTAGAAGCAGAAATTTGTAAGAAAAACTATGTGAAAACTACAAGGAAAGATAGCAGTGGTAGGTTTATCGTAAAAATTCCATTTAAAGAGGATACAAAGTTAGGGGAATCAAAGACCCAAGCATTAGCGCGTTTTCACAATTTAGAAAAAAAATTACAAAAAAATCATAAACTTAAAGAAAATTACATTCAGTTTATGAAAGAATATATGGACTTAGGAAATATGGTTGAGTCAAACGAAGTAGGGAAATATTATCTTCCTCATCAAGCAGTTTTAAGGGATAGCAGTCTAACAACAAAATTAAGAGTTGTGTTTGACGCTTCGGCTAAAAGCACAAATAATAAAAGCCTTAATGACATCATGTGGACTGGACCAAGAGTCCAAAAAGATATTTTTGATATATTATTAAAGTGGCGTAAATGGCAAGTTGTAGTCTCCTCAGATATAGAAAAAATGTACCGACAAATAAATATTGATGAAGATGATCAGAAATATCTGAACGTAGTCTGGAGAGACTCTCCATCTGATAAACTAAAAACATACAAACTTACGACTGTAAAATACGGAACGGCATCAGCTCCATATTTAGCGACTAGAACTTTATTAAAATCGCTAACAATTGGAACAACGAGAACATTAAAGACATAATTAATAACGATTTTTATATGGACGATCTAACGATCAAACACAATACAAGAAGCTATTGTTAAACTAATTTTACTAGAATTAGATAATGTGGGATTTAATTTAAGGAAATGGATCTCAAACAAGCCAGACGTAGTAGCAAGCGTAGGATGTACAGAAGACAAAACAAGAAAGAAAAGTACAGTCGAGCACGCCCGACCGTAGAATACTCTCTGCAATTTATTCCCGATCATTTAATAAAATCGGTATCCAAGTATATCAATTGATACTTGCAACAAAACACGTTGAAACAAAAACATCTGATTGTATGTATACACACACATATACATTTGACATCAGAAGTATGCACGCACATACATATGTATGTGTGTATATGTTATACATACACAATTGGTTGGCACGGCCAGCATTCGCAGGCAGCGCTGCCTCTAGAAAGCAGCGAAAACGTTCGCTCACATGTTTATATGTTTCTATCTCGCTCGCACACATGCATTGGCATTGCGTTCAATTATGAACTTTCTTACATGTCTAGCTCTTTTGTTTATAGTCCGATTTATAGTTTGATATACTTTGTCTTCAAACGAATGTGAAATAACAATACTGTACGATAAGAAAATATGCCTTAAAATCGGCATCGAAGTTTGAAAGTTATTTTATTTCTTGTCGGAAAAGGGGGTGTGGCAGTCCAAAATTTTTGATGACAATACAATTATGCCGTCTTTAGGAACCTGGGTACCAAAATTGGTGTTCCTAAGTGCCATAGTTACTGAGATATTCGCCTAAAACATCAATTTTTTACGAGGGGTTTCTAGTTTTTTGCACATTGTGGGCGAACGGGGCGTGGCATCGAAAAAAAATTTTCTTGTATTGACTGACTTAATATCGAGTCGATAGAGACCAAATTCAAACTTGTAGCTCTTACCATCTCAGAAATCTGTTTGTTCATACGGACAGACAGACAGGCAGACGGACAGACGGACATGGCTATATCGACTCGGCTTGTGATGCTGATCAAGAATATATATACTTTATGGGGTCTGCCACGCCTCCTTCTACCTGTTACATACTTTTTTTTTTGCACAAACCCAATATACTCTCGCTTGCAGAGAGTATGAAAAGGCACATAGAGAAATATTGCATGGTGGACTCAACCTTATGAGAAGTTACATTCAAAGACGATATTGGATAGTTGGACTTCGGAACAGTTTGAAGAAACAGTTGAAAATATGTATAACTTGTATAACCAGATTACCCATTTATAAATACCGGAGTATTATAAATACCGGGGAATTAAATCGTATAAAGGATACATTGCTGTATTTGTATGTATGGCAACCAAAGCTATACATCTTACAACAGATGCATTTTTAACAGATTTAAAAACGAAAAACTTGCTCCATATTTAGAAAATAAAGGGATTAGTTGGCATTTTATCCCCCCGGCAGGACCAAATTTCGGTGGTATTTGGGAGGCGGGAGTAAAATCAGTAAAATATCATCTAAAAAGAACAATTGGTGATACAATTTTGACGTATGAAGTGTTAGCTACTCTGTTATGTCAAGTTGAAGGAGTATTAAATTTTCGTCCTTTATACACTATTGGATAAGATATTGAAGATATGGAAGTATTAACTCCTGGACATTTTCTAATTGGTAGACCAAACTTAGAAGCAATAGAGTCTATAAATGAGGAGAAAATGAACAATTTAGACAGGTGGAAATTAATCAAGAAAATTAAAAAAGAGTTTTGGATAAAATGGAAAAATGGATTATTTACATACATTACAGCAAAGAAATAAATGGAAACGGGAAAATGAAAATATGGAAAAAGGGCAAATAGTTTTGATAAAGTCTGAAAACTGTCATCCAGCTAGGTGGCCCTTAGGAAAAATCGAAAAAGTTCATAAGGGCGCGGATGAAAAAGTTAGAGTAGCAAAGATAAGAGTTCAAGAAGGGTTGGTAACGCGTCCTATTAGTAAAATATGTCCACTAATTGGAGTTCAAGAATCAGAAAATGATTCTAATAAAAGGGAACATTCAACTAGAGGAAATAGTCTGCAAAAATTGGGTTGTATTTAGCCATGTTAATGTTAATGCTGGTTTGTCAAGTGTCCAATGCAGCTCCATTTAAAAATGAAACAAAAAATTGGACAATTGAAGAAGTCAACAGTACAGCATCGATGTACTTGGATCCGATGGGTGGTATAGAAGTTATAACGTAATCATGGGGTTTAGTGGTATTTTATGACATGGACACTTATTTCATTATGATAGAGAAAGGGAAAGAGTTAATACAAAAAACAAGAAAGAATGCTATAGTCGCCTCGCGACTTTAGGATACCCGTTACTCAGTTTAATTATATTATTAACAATATAATATATTATTAATAATATTAATAATAGTACAATCGTTTAGTTAATCGACCCTATTGATTTAAATTCAGATGACTTGAGAAACGCAGAAAATTTTCATACAAAATCATATTTACAGCGTATTTTTGACCGATCGTCCCTATGGGAGCTATACGATATAGTCGTCGGATTTGAATAAAACTTGGTCAACATATTTATATTATTGACAGATATATTCTGTGTAAGTGTCACTTCGATTGCTTGGCCAATGCAAAAGTTATTCATATAAATTCATATTTGGAGCGTATTTTTGACCGATTGTCCCTATGGGAGCTATTGATATAGTTGTCCGATTTGGATCAAACTTGGTCAATATGTTTATATTATTGACAGATATATTCTGTGTAAGTTTCACTTCGATTGATTGGCCAATGCAAAAGTTATTCATATAAATTCATATTTGGAGCGTAATTTTGACCGATTGTCCCTATGGGAGCTATATGATATAGTTGTCCGATTTGGATTAAACTTGGTCAGTATACGTAATACCTAGACGTGTACTTTCTGTGTCAATTTGGTTTAGATAGCATTACTAACAAAAAGTTTTCTATACTAAAACATGCTATTTTTACCTGTTTTTACCTTTGTATGCACATAGAACGCCCTAAAGTGGGCGTGTCAAAAAACAAAAGCAAACTTGTACTGCTTGGGCATTTTATCTTTCGTTTGCGACCACTCGGGCCTTTCTAGCTCTTATAGTCTCTGAGATCCTTTTGTTCACACAGACGGACAGACGGACAGACGGACGGACGGATTCTACAGAAAACATTCTGAAACAAACAATGGATGAAATAAACAAAAACTTTAAGAATTTGAATGTACGAGTCGATAACATGACTAAACTTCTTAAAGAAAGCTATTTTGTATATAAAGAATCAATAAACTTCTTTATGATAACAAAACAGTTAAACTCATTGATTGATGAATGTGAAAAGGTTTAAGCTGGAATAATCAGTTTGCTTATTGACGTCAATCATGGGAAATTAAACACGAATATTTTAAAACCAAGTCAACTGAAAAATGAAATCAGTTATATAAAAGATAAAATACCAGATACACTAGTACTACCGGGAAAACGAACAGGTACGGAGCTTAAAGAAATTTATACCTTGCTAACTGCAAAAGGGTTGTATTTAGACAAGAAAATAATAATTAACGCAAAAATACCATTATTCAATAGACACTCATCCCAAGTATTTAAAATTATCCCGTTACCTATTAAAAACCAACGAGGGGTAATAATCGCCGATTTAAAGTTCCCATACATAGTGTATAACTTTGCAATTGATTCCTATAATTTAATGTCAGAAGCAACACTTAACAAATGTAAGCACTGGCAACAAAATAGACGAATCTGCGAAGGAAACTGGCCATGGAACAGTGCAAATGATGACTCTTGCGAGGTCGCACCTTTTAAGCCGAATAGACCATCAAATTGTTTTTATAAAATGATCTCAACCTCTTCCAACTATTGGGTTGAATTAAATAGAAAAGGTAGTTGGCTATTCAAAGTACCAACCAACACAAAAGCAAAAATTCAATGCAGCCATACACATCAGGAAATTATTGGATTGCCTGAACAGGGAATCTCAACAATTAAATCAGATTGTACGGCTAGAACCGTTGATAAAATACTAGTTGTAAACTATATTATTCACTCTGAAAGTAATAAAAAATTGTCACTTTCTTATATAAGTAACATAAGTGAAATACCAAAAATTATATGGGATCCACTTAGATCCCCAATTGTGAATCATGCAGTAGATATAGATACCTTAAAAAATGAGCTAAACGAAAGTCAAAATCATCATTTCGAATTAAAAAATCTTAAATTTCATCATGTCTTCGGTCACGTATCATTAGGAATCTGTTTAATAATAATAATTATCATAATTATTTAAATAATAAGAAAAATAAATGTAACAAGAAGACTACAAACTATAACGTTTCCGCATCTTTAAAGAAAACAACAACAAAATATGTTAAAACATTAATATCAATATGTCATTATGATTTCTCTTAAGTGACCACCTTTTTTGTGGCCCGTGGCAGAATGTTCAAGCATGAACATATTATGTAATGAGACAATAACAATGCAGCGGTAGTTTTAAGAAACTATGTGAACCCTAAATGTCTAATCTAAAAATACTTTGTTTATCTCATTCGCATTCGCATTCACATCGCATTCGACTCGCTTTCGCTGACGGACGTGTTTTTAATCGCTTCTATCTATTTTCAAGTTTTCCTCGATTAAACACCTAATTTTGTTCAATATTTCTGGCTTAATCCCTTTGTAACATTGTGTTAGACATCGGTTGTGTTGAAACACATTGTTTTAATAACTAACAAGAAAGAAAAGTACAGTCGAGCACGCCCGACCGTAGAATACTCTCTGCATTTTATTCCCGATCATCTTAATAAAATCGATGTCCGGGTATATCAATTGATACTTGCAATAAAACACGTCGAAACAAAAACATCTGATTGTATGTATACACACACATATACATTTGACATTATATGTATGCACGCAGATATGTATTTGTATATGTTATACATACACAATTGCTCGGCACAGCCAGCATTCGCGGGCAGCGCTGCCTCTAAGCTACGCAAGCAGCGAAAACGTTCGCTCACATGTTTGTATGTTTCTGTCTCGCTTGCACACATGCATTGGCATTGCGTTCAATTATCAACTTTCTTACATGTCTAGCTCTTTTGTTTATTGTCCGATTTAGATGCGACTTTCAGGATAGTTTAATATATTTTGTCTTTAAACGAATGTGAAATAACAATACTGTACGATAAGAACATATGCCTTAAAATCGGCATTGAAGTTTGCAAATTATCTTATTTCTTGTGAGAAAAGGGGGTGTGGCAGCCCAAAATTTTTGATGACAATACAATTATACCATCTCTAGGAACCTACATACCAAAATTGGTACTTCTAAGAGATATTCGCCTAAAACATCAATTTTTTACGAGGTGTTTCTAGTTTTTTGCTCATTGTGGGCGAACGGGGCGTGGCATCGGAAAAAAAAAGATTCTTGTATTGACTGACTTAATACCGAGTCGATAGAGACCAAATTCAAACTTGTAGCTCTTACCATCTCTGAAATCTGTTTGTTCATACGGACAGACAGACGGACAGACAGACGGACAGACGGACAGACGGACATGGCTATATCGACCCGGCTTGTGATGCTGATCAAGAATATATATACTTTATGGGGTCTGCCACGCCTCCTTCTGCCTGTTACATACTTTTCACAAACACAATATACTCTCTCTTGCAGAGAGTATAAAAAGCCAATTTTAAATAACTTTGTGTTCAAAGACAAAAACAATTTCACAGCCAAACATTTCTGTTTACTTATTTTTGCGCCTGTGAAATTGTTCTTGTAATTTTACGCCGTTGCTTGCGCTAACATTTTGTTTGTGTAGAATTTATCTCGCTGCTATCTTCGTGCTCTCTTCTCTATTTACGCTCTCGCCGCGCTCTCATCTAACGCGCTCTTTTATCTTGTTTTTGGTGTTGGCCGGTAATTCCGTTTGCTTTCTATTTTCGGTCGCCGCGTCCGCGCATAATTTGTTTTTGTGCATAAATTTTGTAAGTAAACATCAGTAGCTTGCAAATTAACCCTAGATTGCCTACTTTTTTCATTTCCTACTAATTTTAGTTACAGTGCTTGTTTAGCTTCAGCTTATTTATATTTTTATATATTATTATACTACTGCATTAACACTCAATTTAAATCAACATGTACGTCTGCTATAATCCTAATTGCCAGGTTCGAACAAATGTTAAGGTGGGTTTTGTTTGCTGCTGGCTATGTGAAAATGTTTCACATGAAAAATGTGCAGGCCTCAACGGCCGAATTATTGACCTGATCGAGTCTAAATCAGGTTTAAAGTGGGCATGCGAAGCTTGTAGGGATGTCGAAAGGGATATGATGAGCTTCATGAGACACACTAAAAGAGGCTTTGGTGACCTATTTGGCAGATTTAAAAGTCTGTCCGATAGTTTCGCAGCTTTGGATAAAGAATTCAAAGATTTAAAAGTCTTGAATGATTCTCCAAAGCGTAAAAAGGCCAACTTTAGATTGTCGATCGGCCCTAATGAACTTTCGGCCCCTCCACAGCTTTGTCCTCCCACTTTGTCCGCACCTTCCTTAATCAATTTTTCATCCCCATCTCCAAATGTAGTAGTTAGCAGGGATGACAATTTCACTTTAACCACTGAAGTTATTCCTACAAACCCCGAAGTTTCAGTTTCTGATTCGTTGGCTGTCAACAATGTTGCAGCTAATGAACCAATTATTGAGTCAATCACTGCTGTCGCTTCCACGGAAGTAACTACAGTGCCTTATAATAAGACTCTTGTAGGAGTTCCGCCAAAAAAACAAATATTTGTTTCCAGGCTTGCCCCTGATACCACATCGGATGATGTCAAGGCCTTTATTCAGGCTAAATCAGAAGCCAACATTACGGTGGAAAAATTCCAGTTCTCGTATCTTCGGGAAATTTCGTCTTTTAAAGTAAGTGTTCCTGCCAAATATTTCAGCACAATTTGCTGTAAAGAATTTTGGCCAGACCACCTTATAATAAAAGAATATACAGCGAAGAAAAGAAATCGGACTCCGATTGCACTGCCTCCCAAACCTGTTTCGGCCTCTGATGCCGGAAAAAACTAACTTCCTCCCTCTCATTTGCCTATCAAAATGTTAGAGGTCTTTGTAGTAAGCTAAGTAATATCTTTTTAAATAGTCTGTCATTTCCTTTTCAAGTCGTCGCCTTTTCCGAAACGTGGTTAAGGCCCGATATTCTAAACTCTGAAATTCTATCCAATAAATTCTCTATCTATAGGAAAGATCGTACATCTCGCCGCAGTGGTGGTGTGCTTATTGCCGTTGATGTTAACTTATCCTCTGAAGAAGTAACAATCGATGGCTCTATAGATATTGAATTTGTTGCTATTAAGTTTTGCCTAAATAACATTAGTGTTTTCATAACTTGTTCTTATATTCCTCCATCTTCTGACTCTTCTCTTTATTCATTACATTTCTCAGCTATGCTATCCGATCGTGATTTTCTTGTAGTTCTTGGCGATTTTAATATTGCAGGAACTACATGGACTTTGTGTCCTGACTCTGCCGTGTTGATCCCTACGACCCAGAACGATTTTTTTGATGGTCTGTTTGGGATTTCATTGTTTCAGATCAATTCTATCCCAAACTCATTAAACAGAATGCTCGATTAGATTTTTGTTTTGGATCCATCCTGCTTTTCTGTTTCCCGTATTACTCCCTTATCTAATCCTGAAGATCCTTATCATCCGACTTTGGAGGTGTTGATTGATTTACCTGTTAAGGTGACCAGTTCTAGTAGTAAATCTATTAAGCGTTCTCGCCAGTTTCAGAAAACCGATTTTAATAGGTTAAATGAATTGTTTTCTGAGACTGACTGGTCCCAGCTGTTCATGTGTAGAGATATGAATAGTGCAATCACAATATTTTATTATACTTTGAATTCCCTACTTGATGTCTGTGTGCCAACTAGGTCCAACAAGCCTGTTTGGTTTACCCGCGAGATAACATTGCTTAAAAATAGGAAGTCGAGATTTTATAAGAGATTCAGGGAAACTGGCTCTTCCTTGTATCTCTCTCGCTATCTGATTGCACGAAATGATTTCTCTGTCTTGAATGACCGTTGCTATAAGGAATACCTTACTGACTGTGGGCAACAGTTAGAAATATCTTAGAGAAGAGCTGTTCTCCGATGTAATTGCATGCTATATAAGCCGAGGATTGTTGGAAATAAAATCAGTTCAATTTTTGTGCTCAAACCATAAAGTCTTGTTGTCAATTTGTTCACTACTATTGGACAAATCGCTCGAAAATGTGCGATTTGTGTGGAAAAACGCGCACTTGAAGGAGAACGGGGTCTTTTACAGTGGGCTTGCTCGACTGTAGCCTTTCTTACTTGTTATTGCAAGCAAGTGTAAGCAAACAATTTGTTTATAAAATTTAGCATTTTTGATTAATTTTTTTTATATGTTGTTGTTGTCCGATTTGAATCAAATTTGGTGAGGATACTTTGAATAATTATACACACAGTCTGTGTGAGTTTGGTTGCGATCGCTCAACTAACATTACATGTCTTCATACAAATTTTTTATTTTTTACCGATTTGTCTTCTGGGACCTATAGGCTATAGTTGTCCGATCCGGATCAAACTTGGTGAGAATAGTTATAATGGAACCATACACAAAATACGCGAAATTGGTCTCTCTAGCTCTAGTCGTTTTTAAGTAATAGTGATGTGAAAATAGCTTTTTACAGTTTGCGGGGGCGGTAGGGGGCGTGTCAAAAATTTGAAATAAACTTAACCTGCCTGACATATAGACAGACTTTCATTCTAAATTTGGCTGCTCTAGCTCTTGTAGTTTAAAAGATCCAGGTGTTCATACGGACGGACGGCCAGACACACCTCTCTCTGCAAGAGAGATTATACACCGCATAATGTGCGGCTAACGAAAAACACTAAACGGATTTGTTAGTAAAAAACGATTACAATATAATAAAAATACATTATAATATGACAAAACATTACAATACGACAAAATATATAATAATTTATGTATGTAAACTATATTAATTAAGATCTAGACAGGTGAGAAAGAATAGAATCTCTAATGAAAGGGATAGAAGTAGAACTTCCTACAACTCGAGAAAGTTTGTTGTAGTTACTACACAAGATTCGGAAAGGGTTATGGACAGCAAAGTTAGTAGTACAGTGTTGAAGAGTAAGGGGAAGAAAGTTTCTAGTGGTCTGATCGGCACAGCGAAATTAATCTGGCTAATTAATTCAGTGGAATCAATTTCGTCGTTGATTAGTTTGTGTAGGAAAATTACACCGAGCACTGTCCTACGATCAGACAAAGAAGGAAGAATTAATAGCAGAAGTCTGCTACGATAAGATGGTAAGCGTATGTTAGTATTCCAGTTAAGGGCCTTTAGGGCAAAAAGAAGGAATTGTTCTTGTACTGATTCTATTCTATCTTGATGAATCCTGTATTGGGGAGACCAAATACAAGATCCATATTCAAGAATAGGACGTACCAAGGTGGTTTTCTTAAATAGGGATCGTTAAATTCTTTCGACCAGCGCTTTATGAAATCCAGGACACCAAAAGCACGGTTAGTAATTGATAAAACATGCCTATCAAACTTGAGCTTTGGATTCATAAGGATACCCAAATCAATGACCGACAAAATTCTGTGAAGGGAGTTGCCACTCAGAATATAATTGTTTAGAAAGGGGAGTCGCCTGCTGAAGGACATTACGTTACACTTACTATAGTTAAGGTTTAATAAATTAGCTTGACACCAGGTGTGGAAGCTATAAAGATCAGATTGTAACCTGGTTCCAAGGAGTGATATACAGAGTTTAACGTCATCGGCATACATGATCACCCGAGAGTGACTGATTGCTGATGGCAGATCATTTATAAACAAAATAAATAACAAAGGACTAAGATGGCTGCCTTGTGGAACGCCCGAAGTAACTTGAACAGACTTAGATAGAGTTTCATTAAAATACACCTGTTGTGTTCTAGAACTTAAGTAGTTCGAAATCCACAGTATAAAGCTATAAGAAAGTCCCAAAAGATTGAGTTTATTAAGAGGCTGTGGTTAACGGAGTCAATATCCTTGCTAAATTTGTAAAAATTGTGTCAGTTTGAAATTTTTTATCAAAGTCCTGCAAAACGAATGATGTAAACTCTAACAGGTTAGTGGTAGTGGATCTATGTTTCACAAACCCATGCTGGCAGGGTGAAATCATAGATCTACAGAAATGTTGCAGTTGAGAAGTTATTAATTTCTCAAATGTCTTGGGAATAGCAGACAACTTGGAAATACCTCTAAAGTTGCAGACATTGGGTTTGTTTCCTTTTTTGTGAAGAGGAATAATAATAACTTCAGAGAAACAGCATGATTCAACAGACAATGTAAATAGTTTATACAGTGGCTTTAAAAGGCCGTCTGCACAATTTCTAAGCACACAGACTGAGACTCCGTCTGGTCCAGGTGAAAACAAATAAGAAAGGCTACAGTCAAGCCGACTCTAAAAGACCCCATACTTGGCATTCAACTAGACTAAGAACAGGCATCTCTACCACTTAGACCACACTCCTGACTGTAGTTGGTGCAAATAATTAAAATTAAAAATAAAATAAATAAAAATAAAAAACGTAATAAATAGAATATAGCACTGACTGGAATCGGACTGGACTGACAGTTGCACCACCTCCCTCTCTTATAAGCATCCGACTATCTGCATTTACATGTAATATTTTTTTGTTATATAACAAAATTTAATAAAATGTCCCTGACGGCGCTCAAACCCAAGATCCCGGCTTAACATACAAGTGCTATGAATAAGATCAGGCATCTTTACTACTTAGATCATACTCCTCGTTGAAGTTGATGTAAATAATTTAAACTTAAACAAGAAAGAAAAGTCCAGTCGAGTACGCCCGAACGTAGAATACTCTCTGCAATTTATTCCCAATCATTTAATAAAATCGGTATCCAAGTATTTCAATTGATACTTGCAACAAAACACGTTGAAACAAAAACATCTGATTGTATGTATGCACATATACATTTGACATTATATGTATGCACGCACACATGCAATTGCTCGGCACAGCCACCATTCGCGGGCAGCGCTGCCGCTAGAAAGCAGCGAAAACGTTCGCTCACATGTTTGTATGTTTCTGTCTCGAGGAACCTGCATACCAAAATTGGTGTTCCTAAGTGTAATAGTTACTGAGATATTCGCCTAAAAAATCAATTTTTTACGAGGTATGTCTAGTTTATTGCTCATTGTGGGCGAATGGGGCGTGGCATCGAAAAAAAAGATTCTTGTATTGACTGACTTAATATCGAGTCGATTGTGACTAAATTCAAACTTGTAGCTTTTACCATCTCTGAAATCTGTTTGTTCATACGGACAGACAGACAGACAGACGGACAGACAGACAGACATGGCTATATCGACTCGGCTTGTGATGCTGATCAAGAATATATATGCTTTATGGGGTCGGCCACGCCTCCTTCTGCCTGTTACATACTTTTCGCAAACCCAATATACTCTCTCTTGCAAAGAGTATAAAAAGTAAAAACAGAATATATCACTGACTGGATTTGAACCCGGGATCCCGGGCTAACAAACACTTACGAAGAACAAAGGGCGCATCTCTACTACCTAGACCACGCTCCTTATTGAAGTCGCAATAGCTTAACGTAGAGTTAAATCTTTTATTGCAAGCAAGTGTAAACAAACAATTTATTCATAAAATTCAGCATTTTTGATTAATTTGTTTTATATGTTGTTGTTGTCCGATTTGGACCAAATTTGGTCCAAATTTGGTGAGGATACTTTCAATAATTATACACACATCCTGTGTGAATTTGGTTGCGATCGCTCAACTACTATTACATGTCTTCATAAAAATTTTTTATTTTTCACCGATTTTTCCTATGGGAGCTATAGGCTATAGTTGTCCGATCCGGATCAAATTTAATGAGGATAGTTATATTGGTGCCATACACATAATGTGTGAATTTGGTCTCTCTAGCTTTAGTCGTTTTCAAGTTATGGTGATGTGAATACAGTTTTTTACAATTTGCGGGGGCGGTGGGAGGCGTGGCAAAAATGTGAAATAAACTTGCACTGCGTACACTACAGACGGACTTTCATTCCAAATTTGGCTGCTCTAGCTCTTGTAGTTTAAAAGATCCAGGTGTTCATACGGATGGATAGACAGACGGACATCGTTATATCGTCTCGGCTGATGATGCTGATCAAGAATATATACACCTTATGGGGTCGGCCACGCCTCCTTCTGCCTGTTACACACATTTCGTTTCAGACAAACTTAATAGACCCCTATACTCTTTTTTAGAGTACGGGGTCGAAAAAACACGTTTAATAGCTTTTAGATTAAGTAAAAGCGAGCTTTCAGTGATTACTGGCGCGAAATTACAATTGAAAGAATTAACACGATAAGGATAAGGTGAATTAGAACTATAATCCAGCACACTATAAGTGGTTTAAAAAAAAATCGGCAAATAAATCGGCGGTAGCTTGATCTGAGTTAGCAGTTTCTCTCTCAAAGACTACACTAGATGGAAGCGTTGATGATTTACGCTTCGAATTAACGAAGTTATAAAACCGTCAAGGATCCCTTCGGAACTGTTGCCCACAGTCAGTAAGGTATTCTTATAGCAACGGTCTTTCAAGATACAGAAATCAGACCGTGCAATCAGATAGCGAGAGAGATACAAGGAAGAGCCAGTTTCCCTGAATCTCTTATAAAATCTCGACTTCCTATTTTTAAGCAATGTTAACTCGCGGGTAAACCAAACAGGCTTGTTGGACCTAGTTGGCACACGAGCCGGAACACAGACATCAAGTAAGGAATTCAAAGTATAAAAAAATATTGTGATTGCACTATCCATGCACTACACATGAACAGCTAGGACCAGTCAGGCTCAGATAACAGTTCATTTAACCTGTTAAAATCGGTTTTCTGAAACTGAGGAGAACGCTTTGTAGATTTACAACTAGTACTGGTCACCTTAACAGGTAAATCAATCACACCCTCTAAAGTCGGATGATAAGGATCTTCAGGATTAGATAAGGGAGTGATACGGGAAACAGAAAAGCAGGATGGATCCAAAACAAAAATCAGATCGAGCATTCTTTATAATGAATTTGGGAAAGAATTGATCTGAAACAATGAAATCCCAAACAAACCATCAAAAAAATCGTTCTGGGTCGTAGGGATCAACACGGCAGAGTCAGGACACGAAGTCCATGTAGTTCCTGCAATATTAAAATCACCAAGAACTACAAGAAAATCACGATCGGATAGCATAGAGGAGACTTATTTAACAGCTGAAAAATGTAATAAATAAAGAGAAGAGTCAAAAGATGGAGGAAAATAGGAACAAGTTATGAAAACACTAATGTTATTTAAGCATAACTTAATAGCAACAAATTCAATATCTATAGAGCCATCGATTATTACTTTTTCAGAGGATAAGTTAACATCAACGGCAATAAGCACACCACCACCGCGGCGAGATGTACGAGCTTTTCTATAGATAGAGAATTTATAAGATAGAATTTCAGAGTTTAGAATATCGGGAATTAACCATGTTTCAGAAAAGGCCACGACTTGAAAATGAAATGACAGACTATTTAAATAGATAGTACTTAGCTTACCTCTAACATTTTGATAGGCAAATGAGAGGGAGGATATATAACTATATATATATATATATATATATATATATATATATATATATATCTATATATATTCTTGGTCAGCATCAACAGCCGAGTCGATATAGCAATGTTCGTCTGTCTGTCTGTCGGTCCGTCCGTATGAACATCTGGATCTTCTAAACTACAAGAGCGAGAACTACCAAATTTGGTATGAAAGTCTGTCTATATGTCAGGAATATCAAATTTTTGCCACGCACCCTACCGCCCCCGCAAATTCTGCAAAACCATTTTCACATTATCATAATTTGAAAACGACTAGAGCTATCGGGACCATATTGGTACCATTACAATTAACATTCTGATCGGACAACTATTGACTATAGCTCCTAAATAAATGGACAACAAGACTTGATGGTTTGAGCACAAAAAATTAACTCTATGGTTGGAGCACAAAATTTGAACAGATTTTATTTCTTACAATCATAGTCTTATATAGCATAAGACAGAGCTCTCCTCTTAGATATTTAGTATTGTACCACACGCACAGGATAGAGCGCGGACTTATATTTAGATCTATTTTTATACTCTCTGCAAGAGAGAGAATATTGGGTTTGTGAAAAAAAAGTATGTACCAGGCAGAAGGAGGCGTGGCAGACCCCACAAAGTATATATATTCTTGATCAACGTCACAAGCCGAGTCGATATAGCCATGTCCGTCTGTCCGTCTGTCCGTATGAACAAACAGATTTCAGAGATGGTAAGACCTTCAAGTTTGAATTTGGTCAGTATCGACTCGATATTGAGTCAGTCAATACAAGAATATTTTTTTTCGATGCCACGCCCCATTCGCCCACAATGAGCAAAAAACTAGACACACCTCGTAAAAAATTGATGTTTTAGGCGAATATCTCAGTAACTATGGCACTTAGGAACACCAATTTCGGTACCCAGGTTCCTAGAGACGGCATAATTGTATTGTCATCAAAAATTTTGGGCTGTCACGCCCCTTTTCCCACAAGAACTAAAATAATTTTCAAACTTCAATGCCGATTTTAAGGCATTTGATTTTATCATACAGTATTGTTATTTCAAATTCATTTGAAGTCAAAATATATCAAACTATCCTGAAAGTTGCATACAAATCGGACTATAAACAAAAGAGCTAGACATGTAAGAAAGTTAATAATTGAACGCAATGTCAATGCATGTGTGCAAGCGAGACAGAAGCATACAAACATGTGATCGAACGGTTTCGCTGCTTGCTAGTGGCAGCGCTGCTCGCAGACGCTGGCCGTGCCGACCAAAATTCTATTTTTGACAAAATAGTTATCCAGCTAGGAAGTTAAGCCCATTTTATATGTATGGTTTTGGGCGAGAAACTTTCCAGTGTCGTGATGGCGTTGCCGGTTAAGTGCTTGGTCGGCGAATGCAGAAACGAGGGTTCGAGTCGTGGTCAATCCTTTAAAAGAATATAATTCAATAGCCCCAATTGTTACATGTTTTCATTTAGTAATAAAAATATTTTTTTTTATCAAAACCCAGTTTAAAAAAATTTTTTCAATTGTTTATTAATAATTTGTTAATAAACAATTTTTTTTCGATAATGCAACACATTTAAACAACACAATAAAATATATTCTTTTTGATGACGGACCAGGAGTCGAACCCACGACTTCCCGTTCATCGATCGAATACTAATCATCCGCGTCACCGCATCACATGGAAATTTTCGGCCTAAAACCATAGATATCTCTATAAAAGAGGCTTAACTTCCTAGCTGAACGTCTTTCAACGTCTTTTACTGCAAGTACTATCAGTTGATATACCCGAATACCAATTTTATTAAAATAATCGAGAATAAAACGCAGAGAGTATTCTACGGTCGGGCGTGCTTGACTGTACTTTTCTTTCTTGTTTAAAATTAAATTTAAATTTAATTTCAAATTGTAAAACACGGCTTATTATACTCTCTGCAAGATAGAGTATATTGGGTTTGTGAAAAGTGTGTAACAGGCAGAAGGAGGCGTGGCAGACCCCATAAAGTATATATATTCTTGATCAGCATCACAAGCCGAGTCGATATAGCCATGTCCGTCTGTCCGTCTGTCTGTCTGTCTGTCCGTCTGTCTGTCTGTCCGTATGAACAAACAGATTTCAGAGATGGTAAGAGCTACAAGTTTAAATTTGGTCAGTATCGACTCAATATTCAGTCAGTCAATACAAGAATCTTTTTTTTTTTTCGATGCCACGCCCCATTTGCCCACAATAAGCACAGAACTAAACACACCTCGTAAAAAATTGTATGTTTTAGGCGAATATCTCAGTAACTATGGCACCTAGGAACACCAATGTTAGTATGCAGGTTCCTAATAAAGGCTTAAATATAACGACATTAAAATTTTTTTGCTGCCACACCCCCTTTTCTCACAAGAAGTAAAGTAATTTTTAAACTTCAATGCCGATTTTATGGCATATGTTCTTATCGAACAGTATTGTAATTTGAAAATCATTTGAAGACAAAATATATCAAACTGTCCTGAAAGTTGCAGATAAATCGGACAGTAAACATAAGAGCTAGACACGTAACAAAGTTTATAATTGAACGCAATGCCAATGCATGTGTGCGAGCGAGATAGAAACATACAAACATGTGAGCGAACGTTTTCGCTGCTTGCGTAGCTTAGCGGCAGCGCTGCCCGCGAATGCTGGCCGTGCCGACCAATTGTATATGTATTACATATACATACATATGTGCGTGCATACTTATTATGTCAAATGTATATGTGTGTGTATACACACAATCAGATGTTTTTGTTTCAACGTGTTTTATTGCAAGTACTACCAATTGATATACCCGAACACCGATTTTATTAAAATAATCGAGAATAAAACGCAGAGAGTATTCTACGGTCGGGCGTGCTTGACTGTACTTTTCTTTCTTGTTTTTAAAATAAGCCAAGTAAGGAAATTGTGCATTTAATTGTGTATATATTAACTACATTTGTATATAATTATGTATGTATACAAAATGTGAATCACTCCGTTTTTCTTCTTTTTCGTATGGAAAATGCGCACTTATGTGAGTACGGGGTCTTTTACAGTCGGCTCGCTCGACTGTAGCCTTTCTTACTTGTTATACTCTCTGCAAGAGAGAGTATATTGGGTGTGTGATAAAAAAGTAAGTAACAGGCAGAAGGAGGCGTGGCCGACCCCATAAAGTATATATATTCTTGATCAGCATCACAAGCCGAGTCGATATAGCCATGTCCGCCTGTCTGTCTGACCGTATGAACACCTGGATCTTTTAAACTACAAAAGCTAGAGCCACCAAATTTGGAAAGAAAGTCCGTCTGCTTTGCGAGCAGATCAAGTTTATTTCAAATCTTTGCCACGCCCCTTACCGCCCCCGCAAATTGTAAAAAACTATGGTCACCTAGGAAAAAATTGATGTTTAAAACGAATATCTCGGTAACTATAGCACTTAATGCGTTGTCATTTAAAATTTTGGACTGCCACTCCCCGTTTTCCCACAAGAAATGAAATAATTTTCAAACTTCAATGTCATTTTTAGGGCATTTGATCTTATCGTACGGTATTGTAAATTGAAAGTCTTTTGGAGACAAAGTATTACAAACTATCCTGAAAGTCGCATACAAATCGGACAATAAACAAAAGAGTTAGACACGCAATAAAGTTTTTAATTGAACGCAATTTCAATGCATATGTGCAAGCGAGACAGAAGCATACAAACATGTGAGCGAACGTGCCGACCAATGCTATATGTACGTACATGTGTATGTATGTGTCGGAGCGTCGTTATTATTCTCCATGGCTTTAACTAATAGCGCAGCGAGTTTCGATGCGCAGGCTTCACGATCCAAAATTGAACTGACTGCCTTTTCGTTTCTCTGCCCCGCACCGAACCACACTCGACGACAGCATTGTAGCGCTGTCGTCGCGCTATAACGGAACTTCTTAAAGCGACAAAATGCAAAGGACCAATCAGAGCGCAATTAGCGGCTGATGCAATATTTCTTAGTATGATTTAATTAGGAATTCTGGTAATAACCAGAATTCTCATACACAGCAATGCACACACAGCGCGTACGTGCAATACGCAGGAACAATCACATACAGTGCGTACATACAGTACGCTCCGACATATGCATGCACACGTATGCATACGATACGATACATCATATATCGATTTCCAATACGATATGTAATTATAATTGCGATATAATATCGAATGCGATATTTGGTCATTATATCGATATCTATAGCGGTATATCGTATTTGATTTCAGTTATTGAAATGTGATATTTTAATTAATATCGATATCGGGATTTTCTTGGCGACTTACATCCCTAGACTGATGGTTTTGTTTCAAAGTGTTTTATTGCAAATACTATCCATTGCAATAACCCAATATCAATTGATTAATATAATCAAGTAATTGGGAATAAACTGTCGAGAGTATTATTTACTTTATTATACTCTCTGCAAGAGAGAGTATATTGGGTTTGTGAAAAAAAAGTATGTACCAGGCAGAAGGAGGCGTGGCAGACCCCACAAAGTATATATATTCTTGATCAGCATCACAAGTCGAGTCGATATAGCCATATCCGTCTGTCTGTCTGTCTGTCTGTCCGTCTGTCTGTCCATATAAACAAACAAACATATTTCAGAGATGGTAAGAGCTACAAGTTTGAATTCAGTCGCTTTCGACTCGATATTAAGTCAGTCAATACAAGAATCTTTTGTTTTTTCGATGCCACGCCCCATTCGCCCACAATGAGCAAAAAACTAGAGACAGCTCGGAAAAAAATGATGTTTTAATGTGAATATCTCAGTAGCTATGGAACTCAGGAATACCAGTTTTGGTAGGCAGGTTCCTGAAGACGGCTTAAATGCTTTGCCATGCAAAATTTTGGACTGCCACGCCCCCTTTCCCACAAAAAATTAAATAATTTGCAAATTTCAATGCCGATTTTAAGACATATGTTCTTATCGTACGGTATTGTAATTTAAGATTCGTTTGGAGACAAATAATATCAAACTATCCTGAAAGTTGCATATAAATCGGACAATAAACAAAAGAGCTACACGCGTAACAAGTTTATACTTGAACGCCATGTCACTGCATGTGTGCAAGCGAGATAGAAACATATGAACGAACGTTTTCGCTGCTTGTGTAGCGGCAGCGCCCGCGGACGCTGGCCGTGCCGACCAAAGGGACATACATACATACTTATGTATGTACATATGTATGTATGTATGTCATATGTATATGCATTTATTTATGTGCATACATGCAAACAGATGTTTTTATTTCAACGTGTTTTACTGCAAGTACTATTAATCGATATTCTCGGATAGCAATTTTATTAAAATAATCGGGAATAAAATGCAGAGAGTATTCTACTGTCGGGCGTGTTCGACTGCACTTTTCTTTCTTGTTATACCCGTTACTCGTAGAGTAAAAGGGTATATTGTATTCGTTGCAATGTATGTAACAGGGAGAAGGAGACATGGCAGACCCCATAAAGTATATATATTCTTGATCAGCATGACTAGCCGAGTCGATATAGCCATGTCCGTCTGTCCGTCCGTCGGTCTGTCCGTCTGTGTGAACAAAAGGATCTCAGAGACTATTAGAGCTAGAAAGGCCCGAGTGGTCGGAAACGAATGATAAAATGCCCAAGCAGTAAAAGTTTGCTTTTGTTTTTTGACACGCCCACTTTAGGGCGTTCTATGTGCATACAAATGTAAAAACAGGTAAAAATAGCATGTTTTAGTATAGAAAACTTTTTTGTGAGTAATGCTATCTAAACCAAATTGACACAGAAAGTACACGTCTAGGGATTACGTATACTGACCAAGTTTCATCCAAATCGGACAACTATATCATATAGCTCCCATAGGGACAATCGGTCAAAAATACGCTCCAAATATGAATTTATATGAATAACTTTTGCGTTGGCCAATCAATCGAAATGAAACTTACACAGAATATATCTGTCAATAATATAAACATATTGACCAAGTTTCATCCAAATCGGACAACTATATCATATAGCTCCCATTGGGACAATCGGTCAAAAATACTCTCCAAATATGAATTTATATGAATAACTTTTGCGTTGGCCAATCAATCGAAGTGAAACTTACACAGAATATATCTGTCAATAATATAAACATATTGACTAAGTTTCATCCAAATCGGACAACTATATCATATAGCTCCCATAGGGACAATCGGTCAAAAATACGCTCCAAATATGAATTTATATGAATAACTTTTGCGTTGGCCAATCAATCGAAGTGAAACTTACACAGAATATATCTGTCAATAATATAAACATATTGACTAAGTTTCATCCAAATCGGACGACTATATCGTATAGCTCCCATAGGGACAATCGGTCAAAAATATGCTCCAAATATGAATTTATATGAATAACTTTTGCGTTGGCCAATCAATCGAAGTGAAACTTACACAGAATATATCTGTCAATAATATAAACATATTGACCAAGTTTCATTCAAATCGGACGACTATATCGTATAGCTCCCATAGGGACGATCGGTCAAAAATACTCTGTAAATATGATTTTGTATGAAAATTTTCTGCGATTCTTAAGTCATCTGAATTTAAATCAATAGGGTCGATTAACTAAACGATTGTACTATTATTAATATTATTAATAATATATTATATTGTTAATAATATAATTAAACTGAGTAACGGGTATCCTAAAGTCGCGAGGCGACTATAGCATTCTTTCTTGTTATTTGTTGTTTTTGATTTTTCATTGGGACTTTCAACCGCGTTCGTTGGTCTTTTATACATTTTCAAGGCTTTGGTTTGCTGTGCGTGTCGGTGTTCGCGTATATTCGTTATTGGATCTTCCCTTGAGTTGTTGGCCGTAGTGGAAGTTTTGGACTTGAACCGCCTGGAGTTGAAGACACTGGAATCCCCACCCATAGTCATTTTGGATATTATACCCAGAATTGAGCCCATGAGCGACTCTTCTGATGATCAGGTAACAGTGCGCAAACGAGTCAGTACATAGGATAATATAGAAAGTGCAAGCGTAGAAGCGGCACATAATACATGAATGTACATAGAAAAGTACTGCTCCATTAATTGCACATTAGTGACATTGCGTTTCGGCACTGATATATATGATTTATTGAAAGTAATTGAATCAAAACGTACTAGAGTATTTAATAAATATACACAAATAAAATAACACAAAGGAAAAAATAAATAATTTATTTAAATTGTGCCACTGCATGTACTCATATACATATATACAGTGTATCACATTAATATTCGGTTTTTCTTTTATTCAACTTTCATCATTGAATAAACTTACAAATAATAATCAAAAAATTTCAAATTATTTAAAAAAGCCCAGAATGTCACCTTTCCTTTGATGTGCATATAAGGTTATTAAGTATAACACATAAATATACATATTTAATTAAAAGTGACAACTTCTGAATTAAGCCTTACTTTAATATTCGGTTTTACTTATATATTTTTAAGGATCGAGTGTTTACCTAAAGAAAAAAAATATTTTAATATTTTTTTTAGCACCCATTGTTGTTTATTGTGTTCCATACGCGTTTTGGGATATTGTTTATAACTTTTTTAGTGTGTTCATCACCTATTTTGGCGCATTTCTCCTGGAGCCCAGCCTTGATATCTACTGAGGACAATTTTGGCGTTTTGTGAAAACGCCGGTTCAACTCACTCCACAAATTCTCCATTGGATTGAGATCAGGTGATTGGGACGCAGTTTCCATTACATTTAGGTGGTCGTATAGCACCCAAAATCTTATTTTGTGGGCTTCATGTATTGGGACATTGTCTTGGTAAAGCTTAAACGTTTGGAGAATGTCCATTTTATCCACCCACTGTCTTAATTTTTTTTTTATGACGTGTAGATAGGAATCTTGTATCATTATCCCATCAATTGATATCAGATTCTCTGTTCCGTTGATGGAACTACATCCCCAGACCATGACGTGGCCTCCACCATGCTTTACTGTTGGCCTTCTAAATATGGTTTCTGAGGTCCGTATTGTGTTTACACCTCACAATCGTTCCGTATCGCTCCAAATCATATTCAATTTGCTCTCGTCCAAGTTGTGACGTCATCCCACTAGGTTTAATCCTTATTGGAGAACTCCTGGGCGAATTTTTCCGTCAACTTGTGATTCCATTCGCAGAGCACTAATTTCTTTAGTGCGATTCGGCCGTTGTAACCTTCTCTAATGATTGAGCGCCTTATTATCTGCGCTGAAACGAACTTTCCATTCTCGGCAAAGAGTTCAGCCATCAATTCCGGAACACTTCGTCGAGGGTTTGCCTTCAACTTCTTCACAATTCTGGACTCTTCCCGTTGGGTCAGTTTTCTAGGTTGTCCATTTTGCTTAAAAAACGCGATCCTGCCTTCATTTCGGAATCTCCAAATAATATTACCAACAGTGTTCGGTTTCATCTCAAGAATCTGAGCAATGTCAGAGTATGTCCTGCCCTCCAAAAGCAACTGAGGATGATCTTTCGCTGCTCCAACGGTGAATTTTTTTTGTTTCGAGCCCATTTCAAACTGTACTCAGACAATGCAATATTGGGGTGGGCTTCTTCCTGAATAATGGATGCCATATGTTTCTTTTTCCGGGAGAACAGTTTTTTGCACTATTTGAGGCTTTTCGGAGTTGCCACATGGTTCTTTTAATCTGACTACGCCAAAAAACCGAATATTAAAGTAATGCTAAATTCAGAGGTTGTTTTAATTAAATATGTATATTTATGTGTTATACTTAATTACCTTATATGCACATCAATGGAAAGGTGACATTTTTTGCTTTACCAAATAATTTGAAATTTTTTGATTATTCCTAGATTTGTAAGTTTATTCAATGATGACAATTGAATAAAAGAAAAACCGAATATTAATGTGATACACTGTACATATTTGCCGTTTCTCTTAATTCCGCTTTTCGTTAAGATCTGCTGGTGGAGTTTAGCTTGCGTTAATTTACTTTTACTTGTTCGTACTTAGTTTTTGATTGTGTCAACGCTGCTTATACATACATATAAGCGCTAGCAGACATACATACGTACGCTGAGCAGTTGCAATTCGAAAAGTTGTTGTTGGTAAATAGTTTGCCTACATACGTATGTTGTATTGTTGGTTTGCATAGATCGCAGTCCACTCCTGTTTAACTGTAATCAACCGAATATCGCTAATTAGGTGATTATCGTTAAACAGTCGCTTGAGCGTCTGAGTGGTTTATTGTCTTTGTTACTGCCAGCACTTATCTGCATACGCTGCGCTGCTCTAGCTTCTCTTAGGTCTGTTATTCGAGAAGTCAACTCAGTCAGCTGATTAACTTTATTCATCTGATTATCTTCGCGCATTTTATAGGCCAACTCTCTTTAATCAGCTGATTATCTTTAATCATCTGATTATCTTCGCTCATTCGATCTTTTTATTAGCTGATTATTTCTTGAGATAGTACACTTACGTGCAGTCAAATAGATCGAAATTTAGAAAAATTTAATATGGCGCACAAATCGAATCCAATTGAAACCGTTTTCGTTGATGAGGAAAGTTGCCTCACCGCCCGTTTAAGTAACTGCTCGATAAATTGGAAAAAGGAGAGAGTGACATAGAGCGTCAAAGGAGTTAACTCATTAATAAAATGGTGACTCCAAGTAAATTTGAGATTCAGTACTGGCTAGATATACTAAATTCGTATATTTCCAAAGCTATGGACTTGCAGTCAGCGATCGATGCAATAGATCCTGATAATACTAGCCGTGCAATGCTTGAGGAGACATGTATTTTAGCCCGGTCGTCAGGCATCTGAAAACGTACCTCAGCTTTCTCGCCATTCACACCTGCCCAAGCTAAAGTTGCCTAGATTCAGCAGTAAGCACTCAATTTATCGGTCTTTTTAATAGTTTGGTAGATTCTGATCGCTCGCTATCAAACATTGAAAAATTCAACCATTTGATATCGTGCTTATCAGATGAGTACCATCAGAGCTTTCCAGGTGTCTGATGCGAATTACCCAAAGGCATTAGAGAGCCTAAGTAGAGTATACGACAACAAATATCTGATCTTTTTTGACACTCTCGCCCAGTTGTTCAATATTGAGCCGATGGATAAGCCATCGGCAATTGGAATTCGCACAGTGGTAGACTCGGTATCGGCAATTTTTGATTCTTTAATGTCAGTTGGAGATGAGCAAGACTTCGCTAACGCTATCTTGATGCATATAGTCATGTCTATGGTTGATCCTCATTTAACTTTTAACTGCTTTAAGAAAAGTAAATTTTGAAAAATGGTCAAGCACAATAAAAATACCTATTTGTTTTCCCATTGGTGGTTTTAACGTAACAGTTGGATACTTTGTTGTTTTGCAGATGTCACAATTATTAATGTAGTTTCGTACATCTACTACCATCTTCGGCCAGTAAAAGTTCCGTCTGATTCTTTCAAGACATTTAGCAGCGCCACAGTGACTAGAAGTTGGTTGATCACGCGCAGCTTTGATGACAGCCTGACGTAATTCGTCTGGAACAAGTAATTTCCAACCTCCATGAAATCCAACATTACAACGACGATAAATAAATTGATCGACTATTTAAAAGTCTGGTAAAGCAGTGAGCTGATAACTGTCTCTGAGTTTTCTATAATCAAGAGAGTTAAATGCTTCAGATTCTAGATCAATTTCTGTGAACAATTCCACATCTAGAACAACAACTTCGTCAACTTCATCGAACGATCTCGAAAGAGCATCTGCCACGACATTTTCGCTTCCTTTTCGATTCTCTATAGTGAAAGAGAAACCCTGTAACTTAATTGCCCATCGAGCTAATCTTCCGCAAAGATCTGACTGGTTCATCAACCAACGCAGGCTCGCATGGTCAGTTACAATTTTAAAACATTGTCCTTCTACATACATTTTGAACTTTTTAATCGCTAAGACAACTGCTAAACATTCTAATTCTGTAACTGTGTAATTCCTTTGAGCTTTATTCAATTTCTTGGATATGTATGCAATAGGTCTTTCACATCCAGACTCGTCGACTTGTACCAGCACTGCTCCCATCCCATAAGAAGAAGCATCGCATTGAATAACGAAAGGCTTTTTATAATTCGGATGAATAAGAAATGGAGCAGTGCATAACTTGCGCTTAATTTCTTTTAAAGCAGATTGCTCTGAGTCAGTCCATTCGAACGACTTGCCTCGCAATAGTTCAGTAAGAGGAAATATGACTGTGGAGTACTGAGAAATAAAACGCTGGTACCATCCAGTCATTCCCAAGAATCTTCTTAGCTGCTTACGCGTTTTAGGAACTGGGAAATCGTTAACAGCCTGAATCTTGTTAGGGTTGATTTGTATCGCACCTTCGCCAACAACATATCCCAGATAATCGACTTTGCTAAGCCCAACTTGACTTTTCTTCACATTTATTGTAAGTCCAGCTTTCCATTATCGTGCTGAAACCGTAGCCAGATGTTCTAAGTGCTCCTCAAAACTGGAAGACATAATTAATAGATCATCTAAATATACAAATACATGGGATGTAAGCTGGTACGGAATAACCTGATCCATCAATCGACACATAGTCTGTGGTGCATTGGTTAAACCAAAAGGCATTCGCTTAAATTGATATAGAGGCCGATTAGTAATTGTAAAAGCTGTTTTAGGACGAGAATCTGAATCTAATCGTACTTGCCTAAAAACATCTTTTAAATCAATTTTCGAAATACAATAAACTGAACGTAGGCGTCTTAAAAGGCCATCTAGGATCGGCATTGGATAGGCATCCTTCACAGTGACGGCATTGAGCTTGCGTGCATCCAGGCAGAATTTGACTTTTCCTGGTTTAACTACTAGGGTACCTGGGGATGACCACGGGGACGCTATAGCTTCTTCGATCACACCCATTTTAATCATGAGATCAACCTCTTCACAGAGCAATTTTTTCTTGACCGGAGACAAGGAGTAAAACTTTTGCTTTATTGGCTTTGCACCTGTCGTATCAATATTGTGCTCCACGAGAGATGTCTCTCCTAGACCATCGCGTTCGGAAGAGGGAAAATATTCGATTACTGCTCTTAATCTCGATCTCTGAGCTACCGACAGATTAAGTTCAGGAGAATCGTTCTTAGGCTCGTCGAATACTTCGCTAATCAAAAAAGATGGTACGATTGTAATCCCAAAAGCATTCCAAAAGTCCATCCCACAAACTACGCTTTGTTTAATGGATGGAACAATCAAAAATTCAAAATTTTTACTTTGCGAATTGTATGTGATGGATATGTTTACAGTACCGGCGACATCTTGTTTTATACCGTCAGCTGTTTGAACAAATGTTCTAAAAATTCGAATGTTCTAAAATGATTCTTTCAGCTAAATTAGTTCCAATTACGCTTTTGTTGGCTCCGCTATCTAAAAGGGCCAAATGAAGCTCATTAAAAACTTCTAGCTGTAAAAAGGGACGAATGTCGTTTCGACTATTGACGATTGATTTTATAACGTTAAAAGAAGCGAAAATTATTCCAATACTTTTGGGCTATGATCGTCGAACGCGACTTTCGAAGAGTTAGGCGGCGTGCGTGTGGTTAATGCGAAACGTACAAAACAACAGCCAGCCGCTCGCGACAGCTGCATTGCCGAAAACAAGAACTTACTCGCCAACTTAAATATAAGAGATTCTCTTACACATCTAGACAATTCACTAATTCCATTTGATTTCTTATACTAACAAATCATCATAATTTCTGATGCTAATAATTCAATGCTTTCTTAAACTACCTAACTTTGCTTATGTACTAACACCGGTCACCTTGAAGGGATCGCCTTCAATCCAATGGAAGCCTGGCTCGCTTCGCAATTGGGCGCTTGAACAAGCCAATGCCCGTGTTAACGTCGTCGACCCTAATTCGCCCGTCGTCTCCTGTGGTTACGTCCACGACGCGGCCCATTGTCCACCGTTGGGGAGGCGTGTTGTCCTCGTGGACCACGACGAGATTCCCAATCTGGATGTTGTCGAGCGCCTCCTTCCATTTCCCTCGCTGCCGCAGACTGTGAATGTAGTAATTCGACCACGCTTGCCAGAAGCACTGACTGAGCGTGGATAGCAGCTGCCACCTGCGAGAGCACGAAATTTCGTTGTTTCGTGTGTCCCGCTCGAACACTTGCGGCAGTGAACGAAGCGGCTGTTCGATGAGGAAATGGCCTGGGGTGAGCGCCTCTCCGTCGCTGGGATCGCTGCCCAGCGGTGTCAGCGGCCGTGAGTTTAGTATCGCCTACACGTCGGCCAGGTGACCTCGGACCTCGGCCTCGGTGAGCGATGCGCTGCCGATCTGCCGCATTAGCAGATGCTTGGCCGACTTCACTGCTGCTTCCCACAGTCCTCCGAAGTGCGGCGCTCTCGGAGGTATGAACCTCCACTCCATCCCTCGCTCCGCTGCAAATAGCTGCAGCCTGCCCTGCTGCCGGTCGAAGGCGTCCTGTTGCTCGTCCCCACGAAATTGGTCGCATTGTCCGAGTATAGCCGGCCGGGAATGCCACGTCGCGCGATGAAGCTGTTCAAAGTACAGAGAAAGGCATTAGTGGATAAGTCTGCTACAAGTTCCAAGTGAACAGCCTTCGAAGCAAAACAAACAAACACGGCAATATACATTTTTATAGGGGCTCGTCCTCTAATTCGAAGCGAAACATTTACTGGACCACAAAAGTCTACTCCACAAACGTTGAATGGCCGAACCGCGAAAAATCGGTTGGCCGTCAAATTTCCCATAATTTGCTCCATTAACTTCGGTTTATATCTTAAGCAATGGACGCATTTCCGCACTGTCTGAGTGCATTCTCTTCGAGCATTCACTAGCCAAATCCTTTGCCTGAGTAATGCAATCATCGTCTTTGCTCCTGCATGACAATTACTCTCTCAAATACAGTTGCACAAGCAAGCAATTTTTTGGCATTAGGACTGGAAACTTGGCATAATAATCTAATGGCACGTTCAACAGTCTGCCTCCTACTCGTATTAACGACATTCCCCGGCCAAACTCGTCTGACTTATGGATGAACGGAGTCAGTGATTGCAAACTTGGTTGCATAATGCTAACCTTTTTGAGCCTATCGAATTCAACCTTGAACTCTGTTCGCTGAACTAGTTCTAGCAGTTTAAAAAATACGAAATTTAATTCCTTTGGGCCTAGTTCCACAGTATGTGTTTCTCGGTTTGGCTTGGATACAAATCTGTGCACGTACGCAACTATTCGAACTATTTTGCGACATGACGAAAACCGGGACACGAAATCAGCTAACCAACTAGTGCTGTTAACCAAACAGACGAGTGCTGACTTTTTACACTCACTCTCTTTTAACTCCTTAGGTATCTCGAAGTGTTCATTGTGAGGCCATTGTTCATTATCCTTTCAGAGAAATGGCGGGCCTTCAAACCAAATTGACTGTAACATGAAGGACACACCCTCTCAACGAAAAATCAGCTGGATTACTTGACGGTGGTACATGTCTCCAAGATACGTTCTGTGTCAACTCTTGGATGCCTGACTCTCGGTTGGCTACGAATGTTGCTAATGTTGAAGGGGAGGTATTTATCCAATGTAGTGTGATCTCTGAATCAGTCCAGAAATTCACACGCTCGATTCGACAGCGGACCAGCATATGCTTTATGGAGGACCATAGTTGAGCTAACATACACGCTGCACACAGTTCAAGTCTGGGAATGGACTTGGTTTTTAGTGGAGCGACTTTTGCCTTTGCCGTTAGCAATCGGCAGACGGTTTTGATACCGTCGTTAGCCCGAATGTAGATGCAGCACCCGTATGCTTGACTGAATGCGTCCGCAAATCCGTGCACTTGTATGCTTGTATCCAAGCTGGCGTAAGTGTACCTGGGCATCTGAACTCTATCTAGTTCAAGGAAATTCTTCTTGAACTGTCCCCATCTGCTATGCATTTCCATGGGCACTGTATCGTCCCATGGCAATTGTATGCGCACAGCTCTTGAAGCAGAATTTTTGCCCTTATTCTAATCGGGCTCATCAAGCCAAGTGGGTCAAACATTCGTGCAGCAACTGACAATATATTACGCTTGGTGGGACTTAACTTTGTGAAACTCTCATCCAAGTGATACTGGAAAGTATCCAATCTTGGTGTCCACCTCATGCCAAGCGTTTTTGTCGAATCGGCATCATTAAAACTCAAAAGTTTCTCCGTTCCGCCTTCTTCTACGAAAGTTGGATGGTTCGAAAACCATTTTGTCAATTGAAATCCGCCCGTTTCGAGAATTTCGGGCACTTCTTTACATATTGTAATTGTGATAAAAACACTTATTTTTCCTTTTTTCGATTTTCTTCTTATTATGCATATGCATATATATCTTTAATTTTCACAATCGATCTTGCATGTATCTACTCTTCTATAACTGACTGACTCTGTTCACATTCTTCTTCTTTCTCCTTCTCGTTCTGTTATACCTGCTTATACTCTTATACTTATACTTATACATATATTCTAAGTGTGTGACCGTGTCATGCTTGGCCTACTACAACTCGGCCGTCCTGACCATTAAAGATCTCCTGATCTTACGAGATTACCATTACTGGTTTCTTAATATAATTTTCATTCTTATGTTCTATTATTTGTTTTCTTACATTCTTAATAGGTAAAGATTTTGATTTTAACTTACAATTTACATTTATATTTACAAATATTATTCTTACTATTTATATGATTTATTTTTTGTTTGTCTTCTTATATTTACAAATTTACTCATTGAGCTTTTCTAACCCAATGTTTTATATTTTGCCCGCTCCATACTCATTGGTAAGGGTTGCGTGAAAGCTGAAACCTTTCGACATCTTTGAACAGAAATCTGTTATTTTTTAGTGCTTTGTCAATTATGTACGGTCCTTTATGTCTAGGTATCAGCTTTTTTGACGTTCCAACTGTGCTATCAAAGTTTTTCACCATCACATAGTAACCTTCCTGATATTCTGTTGGCTTTTTCTTTTTCTTGTTATAATATTCTGCATTGTATGCCTGTGACTGTTGCTGATTGATCTCTCCTTTTTTTCTTATCTCTTCTAGATTGCAAGTATCTTCTAATTCGTTTAGATCAGTTAATTTTTCCTTAAGATCGTCTAACACCTCTCCCCTTTGATCAGTACCAAAAAGCATCTTGCTCGGGTGTTCCCTAATACTTCTATGCAAGGTATTGCATATTACTTTATCCCAAAATATACCCTTGTCCGGCTGTGTCAACTTACCAATCATTGGTCCTATACTTCGGTTAACCCTTTCCTCTTGCCCGTTAGCCTGCGGTGAGCCTGTTGCTATTTTTACGTGCTGAATATTTTTTTCATTAACGAATGATTCGAATTGATTGTGCTTGTTGTTTTTGTTGTGTACATTCTTACAAATTTCGTGAATCCATCAATAACTAAAAAAATGTGTTTTTTAGATCTTCATGCTTCTATTGGTCCGAAATGGTCAATATGAATTGTATCGAATGGTTTATTCCCTTTTGGAATACTATTTAAAAACCCTTCCCCTTTGCCGCTTTTTGGGGAGTATGCCACGCATCTTAAACAGTTTTCTATGTGCTTCACTGCCTTTTCTTTGACCTTTGGAAACCAATTACTTTTGCTTATTGCATCAATCATTTTGTCTCGGCCTATGTGCCCTAACTCATCGTGGTACTTGTACAAAACATGATCCTCCATTTCTTTTGGGACATAAAATAGCAATCTTTTATCATTTGCTTGCTTATACACTACTCCGTTTCTCATTTCAAAAACCTTGTGTTCCGACTTTTCCAATAACAGTTTTATCTTTCCTATCTCAGCATCCTTCGCTTGACAAATGACAAGATTATCTTCAAAACTATTTGTTTGGATAACCATTATCTAGTTACATCTACTCAAAGCATAGACGTGTTGCATTCTCTTTCCTGACCTATGCACTAACTCATAGTCATACTCCTGCAGTTCTAGTGCCCATCTTGCTATTCTGGGATTTAATTCTGTTCTATTAAGAGTGAGAGTCAGCGAATTGCAGTCTTTAATTATTTTAAACTGTTTACCCTGTAAGTATATACGGAATCTGTGCAATGCATATATGATTGCCAACGTTTCCAATTCGAAGCTATGATATCTTGATTTTACTTCAGTAGTACGCTTAGAGAAGTAAAATACTGGATGTAGTTTTCCATCGCGTTTCTTTTGTAATAACACTGCCCCGAAACCTAGAGCACTTGCATCGCAGTGAAGTTCTGTGTCGTCAGTATGATCGTATATCGATAAAATTGGAGATTTTAATAACATTTCTTTAAGATTGAGAAAGCAATCAAATTCTTTTTTTCCAAAGTTAAATAATCTATCTTTTTTTAAAAGGTCGTACAGTGCACACTGGGCTGAATTGCCAAATAAGTGGTATAAAGTCGAATAACGCAGATATCGAGCTGAAACTTGTTTGATAAGAATATCACTCTTAATATTGAAACAAAATTTGAAGTTCATTTGAACCCAATAGCCCATATAAGGCAACAATGCGTATACGTGATCACAAAGGAAAGTGCGAGAACTATATATAAAATACAAAAATTTTAATATTTTTTATGTTTTAGTGATAGTAATATACTTTTGCCATAGTTTCTGTAACTGTTATACCCGTAGGTCTCCATTGCAATTTAGCTTCCTGGACATTTCAATAGCTTGGATATATGTCACAATTATGATGTTTGCTTATTTGACGAATTTCATTGTATAATCGTTTGCTTATCGAGTTTTCCAGCAAGAATTCCAAAGCTTCATTTATTGTTAAAGGTATTGGTTCTGCAATACCGAATTTTCTTTTAGCTTCAGTAGCATCACATTCAGAATTGCTAAAATTTTTAAGCACAAATGCAGTGTCACTTTCATTTGATTTTCTGGCTGCTATTGTAGCAGCATGAACGAAAAGTTTGCTGTCGTTCTTATTGTTCATAGCAACATCGGCAGCTAGTTTTCTTTTAAGACGGGGTCCAGCTTCATCATAATTTAGCTTTGGTCTACCCAATTGAAGACTGTCCGTATCTTCTTTATTGTCCAATCCAATTTTAAAGCTCATTGATAGGCCACTGTGAATGTTTTATTCGAAATGTGCGCATATTTCTGCTGCACTTTTGTAAATTCGAATTAATGTATATTTAAAAGCTTTTAGCTTTCTTTTTAGACCCCGTACTCTAAAAAAGAGTAGAGGGGTCTATTAAGTTTGTCTGAAGCGAAATGTGCGTAACAGGCAGAAGGAGGCGTGGCCGACCCCATAAAGTATATATATTCTTGATCAGCATCAACAGCCGAGTCGATATAGCGATGTCCGTCTGTCCGTCTGTCTGTCTGTCTGTCTGTCTGTCTGTCTGTCTGTCTGTCCGTCCGTATGAACACCTGGATCTTTTAAACTACACGAGCTAGAGCAGCCAAATTTGGAATGAAAGTCCGTCTATATGTCAGGCAGGTTAAGTTTATTTCAAATTTTTGCCACGCCCCCTACCGCCCCCGCAAATTGTAAAAAACTATTTTCACATCACTATAACTTGAAAACGACTAGAGCTAGAGAGACCAAATTCACACATTATGTGTATGGTACCAATATAACTGTAACCGGATCCTCACCAAGTTTGATCCGGATCGGACAACTATAGCCTATAGCTCCCATAGGACAAATCGCTCAAAAATAAAAAATTTGTATGAAGACATGTAATGTTAGTTGGCCGATCGCAACCAAACTCACACAGGATGTGTGTATAATTATTAAAAGTATCATCACCAAATTTGGTCCAAATCGGACAACAACAACATATAAAACAAATTAATCAAAAATGCTGAATTTAATGAATAAATTGTTTGTTTACACTTGCTTGCAATAAAAGATTTAACTCTACGTTTAGCTACTGCAACTTTAATAAGGAGCGTAGTCTATGTAGTAGAGACGCGCTTCGTACGTGTTTGTTAGACCGGGATCCCGGGTTCGAATCCAGTCAGTGGAATATGTTTTGTTTACTTTTTAAATTTTAATTATTCACATAAACTTCAAAGCGGAGTGTGGTCTAAGTAGTAAAGATGCCTGATCTAATTCTTCGCACTTGTATGTTAACCCGGGATCATGGGTTCGAGCGCCGTCAGGGACATTTTATTAATTTTTGTTATATTACAAAATAACAAAAAAATATTACATGTAAATGCAGATAGTCGAGCACTTTTAAGAGAGGGGCGTGGTGCAGCTGTTAGGGCTCTGACGCGTGAGCATGAAGTCTGAGGTTCAAATCCCGTCAGTTAATTATTTTGATTATTATTATTTTTTTATTTCAATTTAAATTTAAAATAATAATTTCGAAGTGTAAAATAATAATTTCAAATTGTAAGACATGGCTTATTTTTAAAATAAGCCAAGTATGAAAATTGTGCATTTAATTGTGTATATATTACATACATTTGTATATAAATATGTATGTATACAAAATGTGAATCACTCCGCTTTTCTTCTTTTTCGTATGGAAAATGCGCACTTCTGTGAGTACGGGGTCTTTCACAGTCGGCTCGCTCGACTGTAGCCTTTTTTACTTGTTAATTTCACTAATGCTTTCATTGGTTAGCGAACATTCCGTCAATTGGCCAAATATCCAGATTGCAAGAACGGAAGAGTTGCGGCCGCTGTCGATCCATACGTCCAGCAGCGTTAAATGACAGAACTCAATGTGATCTACAAGTTCAAAATACCGCCAAAGCCGCAAACAAGATTATTACTAACTTTTTATACACACTCTCTACTTTCTTTTCACATACATTACATAACGCAGAAACATGCAGAAGGTTAGTTTTCACTCCACAGAAGACGAACACATATTTTTAGTTTTCTATCTTTTTGGACAATACAAAACAGTACACATATATAAAATATAATAAATTTGAACACCAAATTGTTTTGTTTTATCCATTCTACATACCTTGGCCTCCAAAATCCATTTTTATACTCTCTGCAAGAGAGAGTATATTGGGTTTGTGCAAAAAAAAAAGTATGTAACAGGCAGAAGGAGGCGTAGCAGACCCCATAAAGTATATATATTCTTGATCAGCATCACAAGCCGAGTCGATATGGCCATGTCCGTCTGTCTGTCTGGCCGTCTGTCTGTCTGTCCGTATGAACAAACAGATTTCAGAGATGGTAACAGCTACAAGTTTGAATTTAGTCACAATCGACTCGATATTGAGTCAGTCAATACAAGAATCTTTTTTTTTCGATGCCACGCCCCGTTCGCCCACAATATGCAAAAAACTAGAAACACCTCGTAAAAAATTGATGTTTTAGGCGAATATCTCAGTAACTATGACACTTAGGAACACCAATTTCGGTACCCAGGTTCCTAGAGACGGCATAATTGTATTGTCATCAAAAATTTTGGACTGCCACGCCCCCTTTTCCCACAAGAAATAAGATAATTTGCAAACTTCAATGCCGATTTTAAGGCATATGTTCTTATCGTACAGTATTGTTATTTAGCATTCATTTGAAGACAAAATATGTTAAACTATCCTGAAAGTTGCAGATAAATCGGACAATAAACAAAAGAGCTAGACATGTAAGAAAGTTAATAATTGAACACAATATCAATGCATGTGTGCGAGCGAGATAGAAACATACAAACATGTGAGCGAACGTTTTCGATGCTTGCGTAGCTTAGCGGCAGCGCTGCCCGCGAATGCTGGCTGAGCCAACCAATTGTGTATGTATAACATATACACACATACATATGTGCGTGCATACTTTTAATGTCAAATGTATATGTGTGTGTATACATACAATCAGATGTTTTTGTTTCAAAGTGTTTTGTTGCAAGTATCAATTGATATGCTTGGATTTTATTAAATGATCAGGAAAAAATTGCAGAGAGTATTCTACGGTCGGGCGTGCTCGACTGTACATTTCTTTCTTGTTTACAGTATCTTATTTTTCTTTTGTGTAAATTTGCCAAGCGCTCAAAGTGAATAAAAATTTCCCGCCAATTTTGTCGCAGGCAGCAGCTGACTAATCACCTGACTTTGAAACTTGATCAGAATGACAGGGTTGCATGTTTGGTAAAAGCGATCATCGATTTTTCCTATTTAGGAACTCTAGTTTAAATATACATAATTATAATTATTATTTGCTTCCACAAAATTTTCGACTTTATGCCACTTATTTGGCAATTCAGCCCAGTGTGCAGTGGCTTTGCAATTAATGAAAAATCTTTGATAAATCTGTAGAAATACGAACATAACCCTAGAAAGCTTTTTACCGAATGTGGGTTACTTGGCACTGGGAAATTTCTTAGTGCTTCTAATCCCTTATTGTCGGCCGTAATGCCCTCTTTTGATATTGAATACCATAGATATTTTATTTTTTCTTGTAAAAATTCACATTTATCTAATCGTAATTCTAGTTTATTTTGTACAAGTCGCTTAAAAACTTCCTCTAAAGTTTCCAAATGTTCCTCTATGTCTGAGCTAGCTACCATTATGTCGTCCATGTACACGATAACTTTGTTTTGTCTAATCATGTCTTCGAAAACTTTGTTTATAAATCTTTGGAAGACATGAGAAGCATTGGCATCTTCCGAAACTCATATTGCCCAAGCGGCGTTGTAAACGCAGTGTACTTTATTGATTCTTCGTTTACGAAGACGTGAAAGTATCCATTTTTTAAATCCAGTTTTGAATACACCGACTTGTTAACTATTCTATCTAATAAATCATCAATTAACGGCAATGGGTAGTTGTCTTTAATCATAATTTTGTTCAATTTCCTAAAATCTATGCATAATCTAAGATCGCCTGTTTTCTTTTTTTACTAATACTATCGGCGATGCATATTCCGATTCACTGGGTCTTATAATTCCTTCTTTGAAATAATCATCCAGCATTGTCTGTAATTTTTCTTTTTCAGAATATGCCAATCTTCGTGGTGAGCAACTAAACGGCTTAGATTTTCTATATTCAAGTTCATTTCGCATCTAATTAATGGCTTATCCGGTCGTATAGCATTAACATAAATATTCGAGATCAATTTCTGAAATTTCAGTCTGGTTTGTACTCAACTTTTTCATCAATTATATACTCTATTTTGTTTTGTTCTATTTCAGCATAATATATTTTCAGCATATCTCTTTCGAAGTTCCCACTTGGCTGGTCCTTATCAAACTTGCTTTCATTTTCTGCAACTTTAACATTTTCTAGTATTTTAGCCGTTTCAGATTATTTTAACTCATCTATCCTTTTATGATCTATTATTTCTGAATTCATTTTCTTGCTCACAGCTTTAACTATATCTTTAATATTTTCTTTTGCAATAACCGTTGTTTGTAGGAGGGCGAAAGTCTGATGAGATTGGCGGGTGCCAATATCTGCTGCTGCTGCTGCTGCGGGGGTGAAGCGGGAATTATATTAAATAAAACGCGCGGTACTGCGTTTATGTTGATTTTAAATACTGCTTATTTATTAATTCACTCGCGACACCGGTGAATGGGTTGAAATATACTTATAACGAAAGTAACAAAAATAGAAAAAAAGTATAAGGCGATGGAATTCGCGTGTTGAATAGTATGGCGCTTTACAATGTAATGCCAGTCACTCCGTTCGGTGTGACCGGCTTTCGTAAAGTTGAAAATCCGCCCCTCACTCATCCTGTTCACCCTATGGCGTGAACATGCCGCCCCCCTTGCAACAAGTTGCAATTGCCACGCTGGGCATACTTTGGATGGGGAACGGCAGCGTTCTGGAGCGCCTAGATGCCGCAGGAACCGGAGATCACCCATCCAAAAAGAGTGCTTTGGGCGGCGGGAATGCCGCTGTGTCCAGGCACGCACCCCGGTTGGATGAACTCAGGAAAGAGGTCTGATCCCAGCACCACCGATATCGAGCCAGGCCGATAGAAGCTGCGATCTGCCAGCACCAAATTCGCGAATTTGTTGCGAACAGCGTCCGACACCTCCCGGATGGGGGAGGCCTCCACCTTGAGCACGACTGTATTCCGAAATGCTGGGTCGCACTTCGACTCGATGACAGCCGTATACGCCTGGTCGGCTCCGACCCTCGTCATGGCCAGGCCGAGGGACTTGGCGAACAAGCCGTTAATACGACTCTCAGGGGCGCATGCATCCAGAAGCACGCGGGTGTCGAAGGACTGGACCGCTGGCAATCCGGATTTCCGCAGTAGGCATCAGGGTAGTTGTCCAAGACTGGAGGAGGGACGTGAGTGTAGGGGCCTGAGTCGGGAAAGGGGCAGCCGGGTGATCGGTGGACTGAACCGACCGCCGCTTTGGAGAGCTGCTGCGCGGTTGGTCGCTGGGGGGGTTCGGGGGGGCTTGATCCGCCATGTGGAGAAGTGTGTGGTGCGGCTGTCCACACCGACGGCATCCTTCTGCGCTCCGACACGCCCCCGTGGAGTGCTCATGCGCCAAACAGTTAGGGCAGCACCGATTGACGAGCACCGCGCGTAGCCTCTTCTCGGCACGCAGATTTAGGAACCGCCGGCACTGGCGGAGTGCACGCACGCCGCGGCATACTCGACACCGGTACGAATCGACCCCCCGGATGCGGGGCCTCTCCTACCTTGAGGGCCTGGATTGAATCGGAGCCATGCTGCTTGGAATCAAAAGGGCTGGAACAAGAAAGCGGAAATTCATTAGTTGGAGCGGGGACAACGGATGAGAGGATACTTAGACGCGGACACGTAGAAAATACATGAGTTACTGGGTCGCCGCTATGGAATCGCGCTCATCCTGCAGCAGGATGAGCTTGGCTACGGGCCGTCGGATGGATCCACGTGAAGTCCGAACATCGACGACGCGTTCCAACCCTTTGCGCCAGAGTGAACGTGGTCCACTCGTCCCAAGTGCCATTCGGTGGGAGGCAGGTGATCCTCGGACACGATCACCAGATCGTCCACCTGAAGACTGCAGATTGGAGTCTTCCACTTGCTTCGTTTGTGGAGCTCTTGGAGGTACTCGTGTTTCCAGCGGCGACAGAAACTATGGTGCATCGCCTTTAGCCGCTGCCATCTGTTTATCACAGACATGGGCTCGGCGAGGATCTCAGGCTCTGCAATGGATATAAGGGGACCTCCGATCAGGAAATGTCCGGGGCTCAACGCTAAGAGATCCGTTGGACCCTCACTCATGGGGGAGATGGGTCGAGAGTTTAGGCACGCTTCGATCCGGCATAGGAGAGTGGACAGTTCCTCGAACGTGTACTTGACGTTAGACGTGGACTTGTAGAATAAGGCCTTGAAACTCTTCACCCCGGCCTCCCATAATCCGCCCATATGAGGCGCGCTGGGTGGAATGAACTGCCAATCGAGAATGTGCTGGCGAAAGGAGTTTACGATGCACTGTTTCGTAGCCGCCAGGAAGACCCTTTCGAGTGCCTTGGACTCTCCAACAAAGGTTTTGCCGTTGTCGGAGTATATCCGTTGTGGACATTGTCTCCGGGACACAAATCGCGCGAAGGCCGCCAGGAACTTCTCAGTGATGAGATCCGACGTCGGTAATGAGGCAGGCTCGCCAGGTGTAATTCTTGATCTCGAGGGGACCTGCGAAATCAATGCCTGTGTGCGTGAACGGCCTGGATAAGGTTATACGTTCTCGCGGAAGGTCTCCCATCATCTGTCTCTGCTGACGGCGTCGATAAATGATGCAGGGCTTACATCCTTGCACGTGAGCCTTAACCAAGTTCTTGATTTTGGGGATCCAAAACTTTGTGCGCAAATACCGCACCATTAGCTGACTGCCACCGTGCAGCGTTATGCAGTGTGCGAACTCGTAAGGGAGAAGGATTGGGTGACGCTCGTCGTAGCTGAGGGACTCAGCTGCTCGTAGTCGCCCGCAAGAACGCAGGACGCTGTGCTTGTCCAGGAAAGGATTTAAATTAAGCAGAGCTGGAAGGCGGGATGGGCCGCTTTTCGACGAGGGCTCGGATTTCCAGAGCATACTTTTGCTTCTGAACGAGACGCACAAGGATCCGCTCTGCAGTGAGCAACTCGACCTTGGTGACCCTCAGCGCTCTACCGTAATCTGGGAATCGCTCGCTGAAATCGGCAGTGGAGGCGAGGTTTGCGGTGTGACAGTGGACCCACTGCTCAAGTTGGGTATCTGGAACATCGCCCAGAGAAGCCGGCCAGAGTTCGGGTGCTTGCAGGAGCCATTCCGGCCCGTGCCACCATAGGCTGCTGGCCGCCAAATCGGTAGCGGTAACGCCACGCGTACAAATCAGTGAGCAGGACTGCACCGCAAAGCTCCAGTCGGGGTAACGAAACAGTCTTGACTGGGGCCACTCTGGTCTTAGCCGTCAAGAGATGGACACTCACATGATCTTGATGACGGACTCGCACATACACAGAGAAAAAAATGACGTTCTAAAAGTAAGTCCGAATGACCTTAATTTAAGAATTTTCTATTCTTAAAAAACATTCTCAATTTAAGTGTGAATTACTTAAAATGAGCATAAAAATACTTGAAACAAGTGCAGCGTAACTTATTATAAGAGCAAACGATCTTGAATCAAGTATTAATATGAAATTACTCGATCTGAGTACGAAATTCTTAATTCAAGTTCGGGGCCCCGGTTCAAACCCGCTGCTGGACATCACAAAAAAATTTTTTTTTTCTTTTTTTCCTTTTCTTGCTATTTTTTAAAATTGTTTAAGTGCTTTATATTATTAACTTCAAATTAAATGCTGTATAAACATATTTTAACAGCATTTACCAAAAGACAAGATTGTTCAACTTCAAATCAAGAATTTTAAATTTTATATCTAAGTTTCTCTAACTTAAATTAAAATTATCGAATCTTATAACAAGTAGCCTAAAATCTTAAAGTACTAAATTTAAGAACATCAAACTTAAAATAAGAATGTTCATTCTCAATGACAAAAATAAAACAACACATAAAAACATACAAATAAACCCAAAATAGTATTTGTGTGTAAATCAGAGGTCGACCCGCATACAATTGCATTAAGCGATTGTGTGTATAAAACACACGCGAAAGATTGTTATATTTTCTTGCTTTACTTTTCGCATTGTTCATGTTAAGGCAGCGCTGCGGCAGAGCGAAAGCCTATGAGCCTAGAGCATAGGCTGTACCGACCAGTACACTGGTGTTAATATGTACATATGTATGTGTGTACAAGCATATGCCTATACATACTACATTCATAAGAAAACACATACATGTACTTATTTTTGCTAGTTTTAGACGCGCCGACCGTCGCGACAAAAATGATACATGTTGTTGGTAGGCACAAAAAGTAAAGATCTGCTTAACCCCTATGCAACTCTTATTTTTCTTAGCTCTGACTTTCGTATAACTTTTATGATTTGTAGAAAATTTTGTCATATAAACATAGTATAATATATAACAAAACGTTCCTTAATAATTATAGAGTTATCTTAAATCAAAGATTCTATATTCAAATAAATAAAATGGGCAAAGATAAAATCATTGAAACATTTAAGGACAGCGGTCCCGCAAGGGTTAAATATTTTTCTATTCTTTTTGCGTACAGTTTGTCTCTATACGCGTAAAATGCGAAGCGAGAATATCGACAGTAACGGTAAATTTCTGTCGCTGTTCTTTAACATGTATAGGAATCTATAAAGTGGGAAAGAGAAGAAGCATTTTTCTTGCCTCTTCTGGTTAATTTCACAATTCGCTTTGTTTCACATCGTTGTGTGTGAAATTGGTTTGCTTGCATTATTGAGTTATCATTGTTGCAAGTAGGATGTCGGAGTGCGAAACTATGTAATAATTATATAGTGAGTGACGATTCGGAATGTTTATTAAAATAATTTAATTTATTTGAAGTGCTTAAGTGCCTAATGTGTCAGGTAAGTTAAAAGTGCAAGAAAGTGAAATAGTTAAATATATGCATGTCTGTACGTGTACAGTGGCTCACAGCGTTTTCTTTATTTCTAATTTACATTTTTAGTTTCTATAACTTAAAAACTATAATCAGTATAAAAAAACTTTAAACATTAAAAGTTTTTTAGTTATAGCAAATAAACAATGTATTATGAAAGTGAAGAAAATACATATACATATGTACATATAAACATGCAAGCATTTATGTATAAAATACTACATACATTTGTATATACATATGTACATACATATGTACATTTGTTATGTGTATTTAAACACAAATATAGACAAATATAAACACAAATAATTGTCACATAATTGACTCTAGTTTAATTTATTAAAAAAAATGTATGTATATAGCCGTGTCTGGAAATCGTGAACAAATTTTTTCACAACATTAAGTTCTAATTGCTCAAAAGAAACATCAATTGCAATTGTTCACAATTTTGTGTTCTTTTTATATAGAGGTCATAATACCTAGACACGTCTGTATACATGAATTTATTTTTTTTAAAAATTTATATTGAGTCAATTAATTGACGATTATGAAAAGGTATGCATATAACTATACCTTTTAATACACAAAATACATGTATTTGCATACATACATACACACGTGAAGTAATATGCAAATATATGTATGTACATATGCAAATGCGTGTATATATAAATTAATATATATATTTTAATAATTGTTTCCCCTGCATAGCTTCTAAGTCTTTGGTGCTTGGAAAGATTGGACTTAGAGGAAGCTATTCCTCCTTTATCTTTAAACAGGGACTGGGCTAATTGGAAGAGGCAAAACGAAAAAGACTTGAGAGAATTGAAAAACTGGCCAAAGCTGTTCTATGAAAAATCTGCTGACATGGTAAGTTCATTTAAAATTGTCTATGTTTACGCTATATACTTATATGTAATTTTTTTTATATATATATTTCAGATAAAATTGATTTTGATTTGATGTATTCATCGAAGGATTTGATGCTTCTTTCAAAGTGGGAGAAAATATGACAAACGACTTCTGCTAACAACTGTACTTTCAAACAAAGTCAGCCACAAATATAGGTACATATTTCACATTTCATTGAAACAATATACATATATTAATATTGTGTTTTTTTACATAATAGATGCACAGGATTATTCAATTGCGACACTACTAGATGCTGTGCTGCCGCCAACTGCACACTTTAAGGTCGACTGCGCCATGATATTTAGAAAGGCTACAATTACGGATGCCCACATTTTAAGCATCAATGACCATCAATGGAAAATCAAGGCAAAAGTAAATCTTATCCTACTTATCTGGTATGACCAAACAACCATTTATATTTGTCTGGGCTATTTGTAAAAGTGACTTATCATCCATTCATTTATCGAAAGTCTATTATTGACATGTGCCCAAACATTCTTCAATTTTTTATGATTTCGAAGACATTTAGATAATCAGCACAAATAGGAATTATGTAGTGTTCAATTAATTAATACCATCCCTTATTTGCTTAACGTCATATTCATGCGTGTGAAATATGACATCTTTTAAAAAGAAATGAAAAAATTTGAAATTAAAGATTTTGTATCCCCTATACAACAATCAAACATATGTTAGAATAAAATATTAAAAAAATATATGAAATAAAAAAACATTATAATGGAATTATAAAAATGTCTTTTATTATTATTGGGAGATATTATTCAAGTATAGGTATACTTGAATCAAGATTGCACATACTTATATTTAGAATATTATGTACTTACTCTTTTGAGTATGTGTGATCTTGAATCGAGTTTCCGAAAACTTGAATCAAGATGGGTACAACTTGTTTCAAGAACGCTGTGCACTTACTTTTCAAGTATGTGAGATCTTGAAACAAGTTTCAAGTAAACTCAAATCAAGATGGTTAATACTTGATTTAAGAATTTTTTGTACTTACTTTCTAAGTTCATGCATTCTTAAATTAAGTTCTCGAAAACTTGAATCAAAATTTGCCGTACTTATTTTAAGAGTAAAAAGTACTTATATTTTAAGTACACATGATCTCAAATCGTGATTAGCTGAACTTGTTTCAAGAATTTTAAGAACTTGATTTAAGTATGAAGTATTCTTAAATCAAAAATTCCGAACTTAAAAAATCGTACTTGAATTGAGAGTGAAATTCTCTATTTTCGTATTTTCATTCTCGGGCAGATATCAAGTTTGAAATGTGCCCTTTTGAGTACGAAATACTTGATTTTTTTTCTCTGTGTACAGGCATGCTCCATATGCCTTCTGTGAAGCATCGCAAAAGCCGTGTAGCTCCCAGTCTAGTGCGGAATTAGTCGCTAGCCATTAAGGGATGCGTAGCTGGCTAAGACCCGGGGAGTCTTGGAGGAATTCGTGCCACTGATGCAAAAGAGGCGGAGTAAGTGCGTCATCCCACCCTAGTTCCGTTAGCCAAATTTGTTGCATAAATATTTTGCCTCTAATGACGAAGGGCGCCAGCCAGCCAGCGGGATCGAATAACTTTGCTATGTGGGATAGGACCTCCCTCTTAGAGACGGAAGTCTTTAATGGAGGGTCCACAACGGAGAAAAGGAAGGAATCGCTGGTGGCTTGCCAGCGGATACCCAATGTCTTGGCCGTGCTCGCGTCCTCTAAGTCCAGGAAATCCTCGTGCAACAAATTCTCTTTCGGAAGGGCATGGAGTACTTCCTTCTTGTTCGCTGTCCGTTTTCTCAGTGGGAATCTAGCTGAATGGAGAGCATCCTTGAGTTCTTGAATGGCGTCGTGGGCGTCCTTCATGGTGTGGGCACCGGCGAGGACGTCATCTACATACATGTAGTGACGGAGGATTTCACTCGCCCTTGGATACACATGTTGCACGTCGTGCGCCAGCTGCAAAAGCACTCTGATGGCTAGGAAGGGCGCACAGTTTACGCCGAAAGTGACAGTTTGAAGCTCGTAGTCCTGGAGATTACCGCTGCTGTCTCGATAAAGGATACGCTGGAACGGAGTGTTCTTGGAGTCGACCAGGATCTGTCGATACATTTGGGTAATGTCGGCATCAAAGACGAACTGGAAAAATCGCCATTTAAGAACTTGCAGCGTAAGGTCGGCCTGGAGAGTTGGCCCGGTATACAATACGTCATTCAGGCTGATATCTCTAGTGGAAGGGCTTGAGGCGTTGAAGACGACACGAACCTTGGTGGTAGTGCTGTCAGGTTTGAAGACAGCGTGATGAGGAAGGTAGAAGTGATTGCAGTCGGAGGGTGAAGTTACCCGAATCATGTGGCCCAACTTGGCGTACTCCTGGAGCACATAATCATACTGGGCTTTTACGGAAGGATTCTTCTGAAGTCGCGCTTCATTCCTCAGGAATTGGGCTAAAGCGATGGGTCTGGAGTGGTCCAAATCGACACCGTTCGGATCTTTAAAGGGTAGGGAGACTACATAGCGACCATCCTTCCTTCGTTTGGTGGTTCCCCGGAAAATCTGCTCACAGATTACATCTGCTTCCTTTTCCGGCTTGGCTGGAAGATCTTCCACCTCCCAAAACTTGGTGAGAAGCTCATCAAGGTTTGTTTCGGGCGCGACTTTCGTTTGAGCTGAGAGTGCTCTGCGAGACCCCTGAGATTTGGAGAGGATAGGCCCACATAGCACCCACCCGAAAATGGTCTCTAGCCCGACGAAATCGTCACCGATGTCCTTCTTGATTCTGTCCCCAAGGATATGAGGGAAGAGATCAACCCCAATCATCATGTCAATTGGGGCAGGCCTATTGTAATGCGGATCAGCCAGCGGGCGATCTAAACACTCGTAGCGGACCACGTCCGAGAACGGATGCGCTGGAATCGCACCTGTCAGTCTGGAAACGACTAAGGCTAATGCTTCAACTTGTCTCCGGCTTTCGCAAGGGGCGGACAGCTTTAGCAGACACACCTTTTTGGCAGAACCTTCGTCGCTTTGACCCATGCCGGAGACCGCTGCGTTGATTGGACAGAACGGCGGCTGAATAAGATTAAAGAACCTCTCGGACAAGAAGGTCGAATCGGCACCCGAATCAATCAGAGCTCTCACATGAAACTCCCCACCTAGATGGTTGAGGGTAACACTGGCGGTGCCTAGGAGGCCTCGGCCTGGAGTGGAGGCAAAATAGCTGTACGCATTCGATGGCTGATTGCTGGAAATGGACGAAATAGCTGTGGCCAAGCTGCTGGAATGCAGCAAGGTGTGATGCCTCTCCGTGCATATGGCAATTATGGGCACTGGAACAGTCACGAACCTGATGACCAGGAGCGAAGCAATTCAAGCACAGGCTCTGTTGCTTGATCACTTCAACTCTCTTAGGGACGGCCATGTCCAGGAAACTTGGACACATACGGATGGGGTGGTTCTCCTTTTGACACAGCCTACAGGAAGCCGCCTTAATCTGGGTCTTTGCTGGGAATGCTTGGACCCGAGCTGGGCTAGCAGACTTCCGCGCCCCTGATTGGGCGTCCTGCACACTCGGACTTGCCTTGTGATCCTCAGTGGCTTCCAGCACACGGTAGCGATCAGTCAGGAAGCAGTTGAGGTCGTCCCAGGATGACACCGCAGTCTTATTTGGGACGGATTGTTCCCACAACAGGATGGTGGACCTTGGCAGCTTACTGGTACAGATCGCTATAAGAAGAATTTCCCAATTCTCTGTACTAGCTCCAGATCGCTCCAAGGCTGTCAAACACCCTTGGAAGGTCGTCTGCAGCTCTCGCAAGGCTTTGCCGGACTTGTGTGGAACCGAGGGAATTTGGAGGAGCTGCTTGGCCTGCGTCATGATCAACAACCGATCTTTTTCATACCGCGCAGTGAGGTTGTTCCAAGCCGACTGGAATCCTTCATTCGTCAAAGGGGACTTGGAGACAGTGGCTCTAGCTTCACCTCGGGTCTTGGAGTTTAAGTGGTAAAGCTTTTCCACTTCTGCCAGACAAGGATTGCGGATGTATATCGCGGAGAACAAATCGCGGAACGTTGGCCATGCGAGACTATCGCCCTCGAAGACTTCAAACTCACAGGGAGGTAGTCTGTGGCCTTGGGAAACTGGGGCGGAAGGCCTAGCAGAAGTGGGAGAATTCTGAGCGGACATCTGCTCAATGCGCTCTCCAAACAGAGTTCCGCATCGCACGTATAACATATAGCAGTATTCGTGCTTTGCCTTAATGGTGCTCAGAGTCATTTGGGCATCTTCTAGATTTTGGGCCGACAGGGCCCTGTGGCAACGGGTGTATTCCGTCTCCACATTTGACCAAAGTGACTTGAGCTGCTCTAAGTGCATCTTTATGGAGAAAAGTGGAACTTCTGCACTTAGACCCTCTGTTTCGCGGGCCTCAAATAGTGTCAAGGCACCGCACGTGGCAATGAAGTCGGAAAGCGACATATTGGACTGATCCCGGAGGAGCTGAGAGGCGGATCGAGTGAGTATGGGATACTCAGGAGAGGTCACGGTTACTTTCGGACCAGGGGAAGCGCTCTTACGAGTTCGAAAGAGAGGACGTGGAAGAACGCGAAACCGGAGAGCCGCTGTGACTATGAGACGCCGTGGAAGAGGTACGGGTGTGAGTGCGTTTGGTTGTCACTGGGCTAGGCGGTGCTTTGGATTTCGCAGGAGTATGAGGTGAAGTGTCGCTGCGACCAGGGACAGTAAGGCTTGTGGACGTAGGAATTGTCTTAAATGGATCGGTGGACATAATCTAGTCGAAGGGGAGGAGAAAGGATATTCCCGGATCAAACAAGTATAAACGAAACGACAGGAAGTGGACTGTATGGCTTGTTGAGTGATATTTGAATATATATAAATAAGGAACATTTTTTTTTTTTTTCTTAATTTATACTTAATAAGTGTTTCATCTAAGTAAATATTAAAAAATACAATTATAAGAAACAAGTAAGAAAGGCTACAGTCGAGCGAGCCGACTGTAAAAGACCCCGTACTCATTCTAGTGCGCGTTTTACCATACAAATAAGTAGTTTTCGAACGATTTGTCCTATGGGAGCTATAGGCTATAGTTGTCCGATCCGGACCAAACTTGGTGAGGATAGTTATAATGGTACCATACACATAATGTGTTACTTTGGTTGCAATCGCTCAACTAAAACTTCATGTCTCCATACAAATCACCCATTTTCGACCGATTTGTCCTATGGGAGCTATATGCTATAGTTGTCCGATCCGGACCAAACTTGGTGAGGACAGTTATAATGGTACCATACACATAATGTGTTAGTTTGGTTGCAATCGCTCAACTAAAACTTCATGTCTCCATACAAATCACCCATTTTCGACCGATTTGTCCTATGGGAGCTATAGGCTATAGTTGTCCGATCCGGACCAAACTTGGTAAGGATAGTTATACTGGTACCATACACATAATGTGTTAGTTTGGTTACAGTCGCTCTACTAAAACTTCATGCCTCCATACAAATCACGAATTTTCGGCCGATTTGTCCAATGGGAGCTATTGGCTATAGTTGTCCGATCAAACTTGGTAAGGATAGGTATAATGGTACCATACACATAATGTGTGAATTTGGTCTCCCTAGCTCTAGTCGTTTTCAAGTTATGGTGATGTGAAAATAGTTTTTTATAATTTGCGGGGTCGATAAGGGGCGTGGCAAAGATTTGAAATAAACTTGATCTGCTCGCGAAGCAGACGGACTTTCATTCCAAATTTGGTGGCTCTAGCTCTTGTAGTTTAAAAGATCTAGGTGATCATACAGACGGACGGACAGACGGACATCGCTGTATCGTCTCGGCTGTTGATGCTGATCAAGAATATATATTCTTTATGGGGTCGGAAAAGGCTCCTTCTGCCTGTTACGCACATTTCGCTTCAGACAAACTTAATAGACCCCTATACTCTTTTTTAGAGTACGGGGTCTAAAAAACCCCAACCATATTCAAAATAATAAAGTAGTCGTGTTTTTTAGACCCCGTACTCTAAAAAAGAGTAGAGGGGTCTATTAAGTTTGTCAGAAGCGAAATGTGCGTAACAGGCAGAAGGAGGCTTTTCCGACCCCATAAAGAATATATATTCTTGATCAGCATCAACAGCCGAGACGATACAGCGATGTCCGTCTGTCCGTCCGTCTGTATGATCACCTAGATCTTTTAAACTACAAGAGCTAGAGCCACCAAATTTGGAATGAAAGTCCGTCTGCTTCGCGAGCAGATCAAGTTTATTTCAAATCTTTGCCACGCCCCTTACCGCCCCCGCAAATTGTAAAAAACTATTTTCACATCACCATAACTTGAAAACGACTAGAGCTAGGGAGACCAAATTCACACATTATGTGTATGGTACCATTATAACTATCCTTACCAAGTTTGATCCGGATCGGACAACTATAGCCAATAGCTCCCATAGGACAAATCGGCCGAAAATTCGTGATTTGTATGGAGGCATGAAGTTTTAGTAGAGCGACTGTAACCAAACTAATACATTATATGTATGGTACCATTTTAACTATCCTCACCAAGTTTGGTCCGGATCGGACAACTATAGCCTATAGCTCCCATAGGACAAATCGGTCGAAAATGGGTGATTTGTATGGAGACATGAAGTTTTAGTTGAGCGATTGCAACCAAACTAACACATTATGTGTATGGTACCATTATAATTTTTCTCACCAAGTTTGGTCCGGATCGGACAACTATAGCCTATAGCTCCCATAGGACAAATCGGTCGAAAATGGGTGATTTGTATGGAGACATGAAGTTTTACTTGAGCGATTGCAACCAAACTAACACATTATGTGTATGGTACCATTATAACTCTCCTCACCAAGTTTGGTCCGGATCGGACAATTATAGCCTATAGCTCCCATAGGACAAATCGTTCGAAAACTACTTATTTGTATGGTAAAACGCGCACTAGAATGAGTACGGGGTCTTTTACAGTCGGCTCGCTCGACTGTAGCCTTTCTTACTTGTTTTTATTATTATTTTTCACGATTATACAATTTGTTTTTTTATTCGGTTTTTAGGAAGCAGGAACAAAAATAAAAATTATAGTCTTAATTTTAATTTAACCCTCTACTTCCCCGAGTTCAATTTTTGAAAAAAAAAAATTATTTTTGGATTGGTGATGGCTTAAAAAAAATGTTTGTTCTGGAAAAATTTTTGGTTCGTGGAGATTGAGGAGCTATGGGGTCAAATAGTGACCCCGCCTGCAGGCGGTCTTGGGAATCTTAACAAAAAAAAATATTTACTGCATATCTTTTTGGGCATTTGTTTATTACATGGAACGTTTTTAAAATTGGTTCAAACAAAAAGTTAACACTTATATTCATAAATGTTATATTAAAATAATAAGAAGTACATTATGTTCATTTGTGTTGAAAGTAAAAAAAAAATCATTTTTTTGCATGGAGAAGCAAAGATTTAAGTTTTATTTTCAGCATATAACCTGAGTTTCCAAAGGGCATTCTTACATGATTTTTTGCAGCTATTTCGTGGTAGACATTGTGGAAAATGTTGAAATCCGTCAAAGCGAGTTTCCACTGGCAGTTAATAAGTCTTTTTTTGCGAATCCCTATTTATATAGAGTCTGCGAAAGAACGTCCAGGAGCTCTGATATCAGGTTTTGATATACAAGCACTTGTGCAACATTTGCTCGAAAATTCAGCAATGGATATTTCAGATCCTTAGGATCCGGCTTGTTTATTCTATGAAACAATATATAAGATTTCGAAATTGCAAAAAGAAATTCGGTATCTATCAATACGGTCTATTCCACCCATTTGCGAGTTTAATTCATTTATTGATTTCGGACAATCAATATCGAGAAATTGTTTTTCTTAGCACACAAAAAGTGATACAGTAGTCTTTGAAGGCACTTCATTTTAAAATGGCTTAAAGCCAACATAGGTTGAAGCCAGGCAGACTGGCTCATTGTATTTCCAAACCGTTAAGGAAATGTAAAAATTTGATGCCGAGTCACAAAATTCCGTAAAGTATCCACGTGAAAGTTTTTTAAGAGCATTATCTGGTGGTAGATTACAATTGGGGATCCTGTTTAAGCGTATTGTCCCCAAAGAATAAATTCCACGTGATAGGAGATACACAAGCAGTGGAAGCTCAATATAAAAGTTGTCAAAAATGATCATGTGATTTTTGAATTTAAACACTATACGGGACAGTCGAATGACTAAGTTTGACGATGCCCCAAGATCTGGTGCTTCCGGATGAATGACATTATTACCAGCAACACCACAAACTTTAACCCCATTTGTGGGGTTAGTCTCACATATACAACATCGAAACTGTGTTCTTGTCTAAAACGTTTTTTCTTTCATCAGATAGAGACGATAGCTTATTCAGTTTTTGACAGAAAAAGTCTGTATTTACTCAAACAAATCCACTAGAAATGTACGTAGCTCAGACTTACTTAATAGTATTTATTTTCGCTATGAATCCCAAGACCGCCTCTAGGCGGGCTACCTTTAACCTTATGTAATAAGCTATTGGACATTCGCCCTTAATAATTAAATCTCCTTTTTAAAGGTTGACTAATGCAGCAAGGCCCATATATTTTTTTTTTTTTTCGCTGCGACCATCAAAACTATTTATTTTTATTTTTTGAATTTTACGCGTCTCATAAAATAATTAATTTGTGCAATTTTCACGAAATTCGGCACTCGAGTGGCTCTACATGCTGCTTTTCTTAGAATTTTAAGCTGCCAAAGCTACCAAATGAAATTTTAGGGTTTTCTTTAATAGATTAAAGACAAAAAAATTATGAATTTTGATACAAAACAGTATTGGGAAGCCAAAAAGTTTCCCCGCCTTGAGGCGGTCTTGGGAAGTAGAGGATTAATAAAAAATATTAATTTTTATATTTTATTTTTAACTGTGTATTCGTTCCTCTATGTATTCCCCTTTCTTTTTGGGTAAAAACCACGAATTCTCGATCTATCGACTATAAATGGAGTTATCTGCAGTTATCGATTAACACAATCGAATATCATGTGGATATTAAAAGTAAAATAAGCCGATCAAGGAATTGATCGAGGAATGAATCAAGGAATTGATCAAGGAATTGATCGAGGAATTCACCCTTGAATTCCCGTGTAGTGTCGCTTGGTGAAATTGGAGTGATGACACTGACAGCGTCTAAGCGATTCTGTGGCAAGTGGAAATTAATAGTGACAAAAATCATTAAAAACCACGCGAGTGCCGACGTGATAATAATTTGGTTATTATTAATTTTCGGATAATTACTTAGCTTGGCTGCAGTGTAGAATAATGCGCGGGAGAAACGATCGCTTTGTACAAATGTGTATTTACATACAAGTAATTGTATCTACATACATGTAAGTGTATTTACATACATGTAAGTGTATTTACATACATGTAAGTGTATGTATGTAAACATGTAAGTGTATTTACATACATGCGCTGGTATGTGGGAGCTTGGTGGAGTTAATTTCGCGCCAAAGTATTATATTGGAAATATATTATATGTATATATAATATTTGTATATAATATATAATATAATATATTGGAAAGGGCACTTGAACACCCACTCGCGATTTAATGACACTTGCAGTTTGGCTTATTGGCAGACCGTATGTATGTATGTACGTATATATGTGGTAGAATTGAATGTATGTAAATGGAACTTAAAAACGCCAATTTTTAACAAACAATTACAGAAAACGAACACAGGATAGGTTGGAATATAACTTGGGAATCTGCGAGGCAGATCAGGTATTGGAAACACATACAGAAATTGCAAAATGCACAAGTCGCTATGGGAGAGCGGGAAACTTTGCACTTTGCAATGTGTATGTACAAGAATTATGAAACACAAAAGCAGGATGTCCGGCTCGAAGGACCAAAATGTTTGTAGGAGGGCGAAAGGCTGATGAGATTGGCGGGTGCCAATATCTGCTGCTGCTGCAGGGGTGAAGCGGGAATTGTATTTAATACTGCTTATTTATTAATTCCCTTGCGACAGCGGTGAACGGGTTGAAATATACTTATAACGAAAGTAACAAAAATAGAAAAAAGTATAAGGCGACGGAATTCGCGTGTTGAATAGTATGGCGCTTTACAATGTAATGCCAGTCACTCCGTTCGGTGTGACCGGCTTTCGTAAAGTTGAAAATCCGCCCCTCACTCATCCTGTTCACCCTGTGGCGTGAACAACCGTCTTAGAATCCGTATTATAATCGTTTTTCTGTTCAAGAACATTTTTACGATCACTAACAGTTTTGCCATCACTAACAGTTTTATAATCACTAATAGTTTTTCCATCACTAACAGTTTCTCCATCACTAACAGTTTTTCCATCACTAACAGTTTTATAATCATTAATAGTTTTTCCATCGCTAACAGTTTCTCCATCACCAACAGTTTTGCTATCACTAACAGTTGCGTTTACTTTACCTCTGTGTTCATTAACAGTTTCGTTTGCTTTAACACAATTGTCGCACTCATTCTTTAAAATCCCAACATCTTCACTCATTCATTGTTTGCATGTTCTTTAAATTTTTCACACATTTTTACATAACTATCGGTCATTAACACTTTAGCATTTCCACTCATCCTAATAATAACATTGTTTGCCTCTTCTACATTTTCACTCAACTTGACATTAACGGTTGGTGCGTTTTGCGCATCTGTCTTGTCGTCTTCATGCGTCCGGATTTCTTCACATGTATGGTCTATCGGTTTTTCAGCTTTCACCACCGTTACCGTTTTCAGTGAACTTAAATCAATATTTAAATTGCAAGCGTCCATAAAATCCCTCCCTAGAACTACAGCTTGGCTCATACATTCGTTAGGAACAACGATTAAATGAAAATAAGTTTTTAATGCATTTTTCATTACATAACATAATACTTTTCCAAATTTTTTGAGTTAACTTTGGTTCAACCCGAAAAAAGAATTTGTAACTTGATATAAATGGGCATCATCAGGCCAATGAAAAAGTTTGATTAATGATACTGACTCCCCGAATCTATGAGGCACGCTGTAATTAACGGGTTGCTAGGACTGTCTACAAAATGTATTTCTAATAGTCTTACATAATTGTTGGTTGTGGCCTTAACTTCTTTGCTCTCTGCGCCCTTTCTGAGTGGGCATTTGGCCACCCAATGATCCGTTGCGCCGCAAGCAAAGCATGAACCTGCTTCAAGCTTTGGCTTCTTGCATTCCTTGTAAAAGTGTCCTCTGGAGTTACAGTTACGACAGCGTATGTCCATACGCCTATCCCCCTGTTGCATATTGACCATCGCTGCTGTCAAACGCACTCCTCGAAATGCATGTACCATTTGCCTGGTATTAGGGAAGTTTTGCAAACGCGCTTGGATGCGCATGCTTTTGTCAGGTATGCCTTCAATCACCTGATCTAACATCCCGTCTTCGTCGATGTGTATATTGCTCGCCAACGACAGCTTGTCCTCCAAGTATTCTGCAAACGTATTCTGCAATGTGAGTCTCGAGTGAAACACACCTGGACCCTCGGTTTCACAGCGGTGGTCGGGACCCTTTAATACCCTAGCTCTTTCGGGGTGGGGTGGGTTTGCTGTGTCCTAAGTTCCCGCGACAAAAAAATTATTATTATAGAGTCCCTACTGAAACTATTCCAAATCTAAGAGAGAAATCCGAGCTTCCAAAATACAAACCAATATTAACCAATATAATAAAAACAGGTGAAAAACGAAATTAAAATCTTAATTCAATTGTTCGGTGCAGGATCAAGGATGTTGTTTGATCCTCGCGGTCTTTACCCTCCCTTCCATTGAATGTCCTTTTAATTTTCAGCTTTGCATTATTTTTATTTAACATGACTCATGGTGTCTATTTCTATTAAATTCCAGTGACAATATTCAAGAATGCCAAATACTAAATATTAATTCATTAATATGTGATACGTTTACATTTTTATTATTTATTAAATTATTTTAGTATTCAGTGGGTTACCGTTGTTGTTTTTCATTTTTTATTTAAATTTTTCTCTTTGGTTTTCAATATATTTAGTGCATGTAGGGCATAAGTAGAGAATATATTTATTTCACTTTAAATAAAAAAAAAATGCAAAAAAAGAATATTTTATTTTTCGGTATTTTTCTGACTTTTAAATTGTTCTACATATTTTTTTCATTTTTCTTTCAGAGTGGAATAATTTTTTTTTATAATTTTTTTTTTCAAAAAAAAAAAATATTTAATAAAAATTTCTTTAAGTATTTATTTCTTTCTACAAATTTTCACTTTTCTTTCTTTTTTTTTTTCTTTAAAAATATTTTTCTTACAATTTTCTTTAATTATTATTTTTTTTTTTTAAATTATATCTTTTTTTCCATTAAATTAATTTTTTATTTTTTTAAAAGCAAAATTTGTATAACTTTTTATTTTCCATTTTTTCATTTTTTTGTTCTAAATTTTTTCTAAATTTTTTCCAGAGTTTATTTTAAATTTTGACTTGCAGAAAAAAATTTTTATTTGTTCAAACCAAATTCCATTATAAATCGCAAACATAATATAATATAATACATAATCACTTACATGTCTTTATCCCGCGCTGGAAAGCTTTCCATCGTGTGTTGCATAGTGTAGGATATTGTGCAAGTACCAAATGTTTTTACTTTGTATTTATGTGAATATATTTTGTTTTTCGATTTATTATACTCTCTGCAAGAGAGAGTATATTGTGTTTGTGAAAAGTATGTAACAGGCAGAAGGAGGCGTGGCAGACCCCATAAAGTATATATATTCTTGATCAGCATCACAAGCCGAGTCGATGTAGCCATGTCCGTCTGTCCGTCTGTCTGTCTGTCCGTCTGTCCGTATGAACAAACAGATTTCAGAGATGGTAAGAGCTACAAGTTTGAATTTGGTCTCTATCGACTCGATATTAAGTCAGTCAATACAAGAATCTTTTTTTTTTTCGATGCCACGCCCCATTCGCCCACAATGAGCAAAAAACTAGACACACCTCGTAAAAAATTTATGTTTTGGGCGAATATCTCAGTAACTATGGCACTTAGGAACACCAATTTTGGTATGTAGGTTCCTTGAGACGCCATAATTGCATTGTCATCAAAAATTTTGGACTGCCACGCCCCCTTTTCCCACAAGAAATAAAATAATTTGCAAACTTCAATGCCGATTTTAAGGCATATGTTCTTATCGTACAGTATTGTTATTTCACATTCATTTGAAGACAAAATATATTAAACTATCCTGAAAGTTGCATCTAAATCGGACAATAAACAAAAGAGCTAGACACGTAACAAAGTTTATAATTTAACGCCATTTCACTGCACGTGTGCAAGCGAGACAGAAACATACAAACATTTGAGCGAACGTTTTCGCTGCTTTCTAGCGGCAGCGCTGCCCGCGAATGCTGGCTGTGCCAACCAATTGTGTATGTATTACATATACACACACATACATATGTGCGTGCATACATATAATGTAAAATGTATATGTGTGTGTATACATTCAATCAGATGTTTTTGTTTCAACGTGTTTTGTTGCAAGTAATATTAATTGATATACTTGGATACCGATTTTATTAAATGGTCGGGAATAAATTGCAGAGAGTATTCTACGGTCGGGCGTGCTCGACTGTACTTTTCTTTCTTGTTTTTATTTATCGTCTAGACTTTAGAATTTTAACTTTTGGGTGTTTTTATACTCTCTGCAAGAGAGAGTATATTGGGTTTGTGAAAAAAAAGTATGTAACAGGCAGAAGGAGGCGTGGCAGACCCCATAAAGTATATATATTCTTGATCAGCATCACAAGCCGAGTCGATATAGCCATCTCCGCCTGTCCGTCTGTCTGTCTGTCCGTCTGTCCGTATGAACAAACAGATTTCAGAGATGGTAACAGCTACAAGTTTGAATTTAGTCACAATCGACTCGATATTGAGTCAGTCAATACAAGAATCTTTTTTTTTTCGATGCCACGCCCCATTCGCCCACAATGAGCAAAAAAACTAGACACACCTCGTAAAAAATTGATGTTTTAGGCGAATATCTCAGTAACTATGGCACTTAGGAACACCAATTTTGGTACGCAGATTCCTTGAGACGGCATAAATGCATTGTCATTAAAATTTTCAAACTTCAATGTCGATTTTACGGCATATGTTCTTATCGTACAGTATTGTTATTTCACATTCGTTTGAAGACAAAGTATATCAAACTATCCTGAAAGTTGCATATAAATCGGACTATAAACAAAAGACCTAGACACGTAACAAAGTTTATAATTAAGCACTATGTCACTGCATGTGTGCAAGCGAGACAGAAACATACAACCATGTGAGCGAACGTTTTCGCTGCTTGCTAGCGGCAGCGCTGCCCGCGAATGCTGGCTGTGCCGACCAAATGTATATGTATAACATATACACACATACATATGTGAGTGCATACATATAATGTCAAATGTATAAGTGTGTGTATACATACAATTAGATGTTTTTAAAAGAGGTACAAGTGTTGTTGAAAAATGGAAAAAAATAAGTAATTAAAACCAGTACTTAAAATGTATGTATGTATACATACATACATATATATATATTGTTGAATATCGAATGTTTATGTTAAGTATTGCGGTTATTATGTAAGCTAATTACGAAGCATCTGGCAACACTGTTTATCTGAATGAATTGATCATAGATTAAGTTATGCTTTTAGTTCTCTGTAAACCTTTCACAACTCAACATTTCGTCGGACCTTAATAAAGTCAAATGAAGTTTAGCTTGTTCTTTGATTTCCAACAAAGGTTATGGGCCCAGGTCCCTAGTGAATTGTGAAAAAAGATTAGAAAACATCGCGAGAGAACCAAAATGGCAAATATGACAATTCAAATAGAAAAATTAGACTACGGAAATTATGACATATGGTGTTTGTCGATGCGTAGTTTGCTAATTACAACAGATCTGTGGAATATCGTGTGCGACTTAGAAGTGAAGCCTGCAGAAAATGAAGCAGCAATAGCACAGTGGATTAAGAATGATCAGAAGGCAATGGCAAATTTGATATTAAATGTAAAGCCAACACAGTTGATGCACATCAAGTCGTGCACAACATCGCCAGAAGTATGGAAAAAATTGCGAAATATTCATTTGCCAGCGGGTCCAATTAAGAAAGTACAGTTTTTCCAACAGTTATTGCGTCTTAAAATGCAACACGGCGACAGTGCTACGCAATACATAAATGAATTCGTGAATATGACTGACAAATTAGCGGAGCTGGAGATCACAATTAATGATGAGCTAAAAGTCATTATGTTTTTGTCAAGTCTGCCGGATTCTTGGGAAAATTTTGTGATCGCAATAGAAAAACGCGACTAGCCACCGCAGTGTGAAACTGTTAAGTTAAAATTCTTGAAAGAAGGAGCTAGAAAAGCAGAAAAAGGTGAGCGTGAAGTCGGAGCCCAAGCTGTGTATACATACTCAAAGAAGAAAGACAGTAAGCAGCAAAAGCACGAAAACACAAGGAATAATGAAAGAGCAAGTGAAAACAACCGAATGTTTATGGGGAAGTGCTACAATTGCGGAAAAATTGGACATCGCGCAAATGAATGTAAAACGATAAAGAAAACTGAAGAAAATGAAAATAAAAGTGAACAGTCAAATTTTTTAATGCACAGTAGTGTGGAGAAGAATAGAAAAAATATCTGAAAATAAAACCACAATTATGTTAGCTGCAGATACATTTTTTGAATCGCCTGGTATTGGAACCGTAATTTTAAATGTTGTGAAAAGGAATATAACAATGAACAACGTGTTATATGTGCCATCATTAAATATGAACTTTGTGTCCATAAGTAAAGTAGCAAAATATGGGAACCAAAAGAAGTTTGAAAGAAACGAGGCGATAATAATGAACAAAAGTGGTGAAATACTTCTAAGAGCTGTACAAGAAAACAATTTATATATTTATGTGAACAAAAACGAACATAATGAAGTGCATTTGTCTCAGGATGCATCATTAGCATCAGTATGGCATAATAGGTATGGCCACTTAAATTTTAAAAATCTAAAAGACTTATGTGAGAAACAACTCGTTAATGGCATGAACATTAAAAATATAAATTTGAAAACTAATTGTGACACTTGTAACAAGGCAAAAATGTGTTCTTTGCCATTCCCACAAAAGGCGGAACGAGTGACAAAGAGTGTTTTGGAACTAGTACACACTGATGTGTGCGGTCCAATGAAAATAAGTTCTCTAGGTGAAAATCGATATGTAGTAAACTTTATCGATGATTTCTCTAGGAAAAACTTTGTTTACTTTATACGAAATAAAAGTGATGTATTCGAAAAATTTAAATTATTTAAAAACTATTTGGAGTGCCAAACAAATAAAAAAATAAAAATACTACGTAGTGACAACGGCACAGAATACGTGAACAAACAATTTAATGAATATCTTGATTCGTGCGGAATAAAAAGACAGTTAACCGTCCCGTAAACTCCTCAACAAAACGGAGTAGCCGAACGCGCAAATAGAACATTAATCGAAATGGCAAAAAGTCTTTTAATACATGCACTGTTGCCGTTAAGGTTACTTTTTCGTCATTTGCCCTTTATGTAACTTGCTCTTACATTCCTCCTTCCTCAGAAATGTCAGTTTATTTACAGCATTTCAATTTCATCAAAGAAATATTTAGTCACATTCGTGATTGTGATTTCTTTGTGATGCTAGGAGATTTTAACTTGCCAAACGTTTCCTGGACGTTTTTCGACAAGTTTGATTACATACCCACACCCAATAACGACTTTTTAGATAGTTTGATTGATCTTCCTTTTTTTCAAATCAATCATATATCTAATTGTCTAAACCGGATGCTGGATCTTATCTTCGTTAATGATTCATCCAGTGCCATTGTCACTAGATCTTCTCCTGTAGTTGCTCCTGAAGATTCTTTTCATCCTACTTTAAAACTTTCCCTGTCTATCCCTAACTCCATCCGTTCACCTCCTTCATCCTCTTCCAAGTCGCGCCGTTGCTTTCGCAAAGGAAATTTTTCTTTGCTAAATCAACTGATTTTTGCTACTGTCTGGTCTATACTATACAGCACGAATGATATTGACATAGCTGTCGAGTATTTTTACAACATATTAAATTCAATCTTTGATGTCTGTATTCCATATAGTGTTGTAAAGTCCGTTTCACATAAATCTCCTTGGTTCTCACCAAGACTATCTAACTTAAAAAATAAAAAATCAAAATTTTTTAAAAAGTTTAAGCAGGCAGGTTCTAGCTTAGACTTTTTAAATTATTCTAAAGCAAAAGCAGCCTTTACCCTTCTTAATTCTCAATGCTATGAAAATTATCTCGCTCGTTGCAAGAATCAATTTGCGCGCGATCCTAAACAATTCTATAACTTCGTTAACTCTAAACGCAAATCTTCTACTTTACCCTCTTCTTTTTTCTTTAATACCACTAGAGTAAGTGAGGACTCGGCTGCTTCCGATCTCTTTGCTAACTTTTTTCAATCTACGTATTCCCCTAGTCTGCCTTCTAACTTCTTTTACCCCTTTAAACTCCCATCCTCTAATTGCGTTTTTTTTCCTTATATTTCTGTTAGTTGCCTGCTCTCGTCCATTAACAATCTAAAATCTTCCTTCTCTCCTGGGCCTGACAACATTCCTAGTTGCGTGCTTAAGGAGTGCTGTTCTTCTATAATTAAACCTCTTTCAATTCTTTTTAACCCCTCTTTGGAATCCTCTGTCTTTCCTTCCTTTTGGAAAGAATCTTACATTATCCCTCTGCATAAAAAAGGTTGCAAGTCGGATATATCCAACTACAGGGGAATTGCGAAGTTGTCCGCAATCCCTAAGCTCTTTGAAAAGATAATTACTTCGACTTTGCAACACCTCTGCAAGTCAATTATCTCCCCTGCCCAACACGGTTTTGTTAAGAGTCGGTCGACTTCGACCAATTTATTGGAATTTACCTCTGTTGTAAATGAGGCATTCCTTAATAGATTGCAAACTGATGTCATCTATACTGACTTCAGTAAAGCGTTTGACTCTGTAAATCATAACCTCCTTCTCCACAAACTAAGCATTTTAGGCTTCCCACCATCCCTTCTTCTGTGGATATCATCATATCTTACAGGTAGAACCCAAAGGGTTATGCTTAGATCAGCCATATCTAAATCTGTCTTCGTTACTTCTGGAGTTCCCCAGGGTAGTCACCTAGGCCGCCTATTCTTTAATCTCTTTATAAATGATCTTCCTTCTTCACTAGCCCATTGTCGCATACTTATGTATGCCGATGACGTGAAATTATTATTGTCTTATAAGGATCCCCCAGATCATACGCTACTTCAAGCTGATTTAAATTCTATGCACAACTGGTGCATAACTAATCACTTGAACCTAAATTTTTCTAAATGCCTGTTTATGACGTTAAACAGGGTGACTCCTTACTTAGCCAACTATCACATTGACAATATACCTTGAAAACGTATATTATCAGTCGAAGACCTCGGTGTTCTTTTTGATAATAAATTAAGTTTCACACATCATATTTCCACTATAGTTAATAAAGCTAAGGGAACTCTTGGATTTATTAAACGATGGTCTAAAGAATTTAATGATCCATTTGTCACCAAACTTCTTTACACATCCCTTGTCCGTCCCATTCTTGAGTATTGCTCATGTGTCTGGTCTCCTCAACATGCTAATAGTCAATCATTAATTGAGTCAGTGCAGAAGCAGTTTTTACTCTTCGCGCTTCGTGGACTTAATTGGGACCCCAACCTTCGCCTTCCATCTTATACTAGCAGACTCTTGCTTCTGAATCTGCCATCCCTTACTAATCGGAGAAGAGTTCTTGGAGTAATCTTCCTCCATAAATTAATAATCGGTGATATCTGCTCCCCCACTGGACCACTAGGTACTACATCCCTTTAACTCTTCCTACATGCACTACTGACTACGCTTTGCACAATCGTTTTCGGGTATTATGCGCTAATTATAATGAACATTATAGATTGGTTGACACATCTCTCTCTCTCTCCCATCTTAAAGCTTCTCTTTACAGCCAACTCCGTTATATCTCTGATTTCCAAGGGCAGTAAGAATGGAGTCTCTGCCATTCATTCTTCCCCTTAAATCAGAGATCTTTCGTGTTAGTTTTGGCATATTTTTATTGATCTGGTTGGGTTTTTCTGGGTTTTTCCCAACCCTTGCAACAAATGTTGGATCAATTTTTTACTTGTTATTCCCAGATTAATGGTCTAATTATTATCTTTTTTAATTTCAGTTTAATTTAAATTTAAAATTTTTAATAATTATTTTTAATATTGTCTAAATTTAAATTATATATCTATTTACAACGTAACCATACAATTAAATACTCGCGACTGCTTTAGTCTGCGTTAATAAATAAAATAAAAATCTGCAAGAATTCCTTTGGGCTGAGGCTGTGCAAACTGCAGCTTACCTTCGAAACAGATGTCCTACTAAAGCTCTCGATGGACAGACGCCATTTGAAATATGGAAGGGACGCAAGCCATCTGTTAGGCATCTTCGAATTTTTGGCTCCCGTGTCTTTGCACTGGACAAAACCAGCAAAAGCAAACTTAAGGAGAAAGGAAAGGAATTCATCTTCGTTGGATATTCTTTCGAGTCAAAGGCGTATAGGCTCTATGATCCCGAAAAACGATTAATAGTGGTACGACGTGATGTCAAATTTCTAGAGGGTGAGTTCGAGAAAATGACTGAAGAATCACAAACCGATTTTGACTCACACATTATTCGTTTTGAGCCCCTTGTCGAAATTGCAGAAGAGCAAAATAATCAAGATGACAATGACATTGAAAACAGGAGCTCAGACGAAGATGGGGAAGATTTTGTGAGTGCCAACGATACAGATGAAGACGTAAATGCAGAACCATTGGAACATGCTGAAAGTTCTTTCCGACGTGGACCTGGAAGACCCAAAATCATAAGGACAGGGCAACGTGGCAGGCCTAAAAAGCAATACAACGTTCTAAGTTGCTTGCGCAGTTAAGTAGACGGCGAAACTCCGGAAACCGTTGAGGAAGCACTTAGTGGAACTCATGCAAACGACTGGAAGGATTCAATGTAAGCAGAAATTGACGCTTTGATCCAGAAAAGGACGTGGTCCTTAGTTGATTAACCCCCCGGACATAAAGCCATTGGATCGAAATGGGTTTTTCGCATAAAACGCAATCAAGAAAGAGAAATCGAACGATTTAAGTCCAGACTAGTCGCTAAAGGATGTGCGCAGAAACTAGGCGTTAATTACTGGGAAACGTTTTCTCCTGTAATCCGCTATGAAACCATACGCATGATGTTTGCCATTGCTGCTGAAAAAGAACTTTGTATGCATCAGATTGACGTTTCAAATGCATATCTCAACAGTAAACTAGACGAGATTGTTTACATGAAGCAGCCGGAAAAATTCATCGACGCAAATAATCCAGACAAAGTTTTAAAATTGCAAAAGGCGATCTATGGGCTGAAACAGTCTGGAAGAGCATGGAACAACACACTAGACGAAGTCTTAAAAAGCATGCACTTTAAGCGATGCCAAAGTGAACCTTGTCTCTACGTGAAGCCTAAGGAACAGCACTACATAGCAGTATATGTAGACGATCTGATTATCATGTGCCCAAATGAAGAGGATATCGAGAAAATTAAGAAGAGAATTGCAGACAAATTCGTAATTCAAGACGGTGGTCCCCTAAGATACTTTCTCGGAATGGAAATCAAACGCATTGGGAAGCGAGGTCCTGTCATAATGTCGCAAAAGACATACATAGAAAATCTTTTGGAAAATTATGGAATGCAAAGATGTCGACCTGTAGCTACACCACTCGAGCCTGGATTTCAAGTATCCTGCAATGACGAAAATTGTGCTCAGGTAAATATATCAGAATACCAATCTCTAATTGGGTCTCTTATAAACTTGGCAGTTTTGAGTCGGCCCGATATATTGCACGCCACTTGCAAGTTATCACAGCGAAACACAAATCCACATGTTGAACACGAAACTGCAGCGAAACGAATACTTCGGTACTTGTCAGGAACGGCGGGTCTATGCATAACGTACCGCAAGAATGGAAAGCCAGTCACAGGCTTTGCAGACGCAGATTGGGCAAACGACAGCACGGACAGGAAATCGTATTCAGGATACGCATTTTTCTTGGGTAACAGTGCGTTTTCTTGGTCATCTACAAAGCAGAGCATAGTCGCGCAAAGCAGCACAGAAGCGGAGTACATTGCCATGTCAACTGCAACCAAAGAAGCTGTATACCTCCGCAGACTACTAATCGAAATTGGATGGGTTAACCAAGAAGAAATAGCCATATTAGGAGATAGTATGAGCGCGCAACAAATTGCGCTTAATCCAATTCACCATAAGCGCACCAAACACATTGATATAAAGTATCACTTAATAAGAGAGAAAATTGAAAGTAAAGAAATTAAATTGAAATATGTATGTACTAATGAAAATGTTGCAGATGTGTTAACGAAATGTTTAGGAAAACAAAAACATATAGAGTTTGTAAAATGTCTTGGTTTAAATTGAAAACATTAAATGAATAACACATATTAGCTTAAGAAGGAGTGTTGAATATCGATATGTTTATGTTAAGTATTGCGATTATTATGTAAGCTAATTATGAAGTATCTGGCAACACTGTTTATCTGAATGAATTGATCATAGATTAAGTGTTGCTTTTAGTTCTCTGTAAACCTTTCACAACTCAACATTGCATCGGACCTTAATAAAGTCAAATGAAGTTTAGCTTGTTCTTTGATTTCCAATAACTCCCACGCACGTACATATATATAATAAATATATTATTCAAAAAAATATAATTTTATTTCACAACACGATACTATGGAGTACAGATACAAATCTAGACTAACTTATGCTATGTTCTGGAGACGTTTAGCAAACCTAGGCTTTGAGCTTTTATTGATTGGACTTTAGACTTTTGGAGCTTTTGGCTCTTATGTAAATAAAGGGGGATCTCGATCTTGAAGAGATTGAGCTTTAAGAGAATTCTATCGGCCAGGATTTGTGCAACGTCAGCAGTTTCAACCCCAATGGTGGAAATAGCGATTCTGGCGAATTGTTTATGATATTTGATAGGTTCGTGGGAAGCCAGAATTGTTATTGTCACCATTTGATTATTTTATAATGTTTGGTTTAAATCTGTGGGAGAGGAAACTTAAATGAAAAGTACGTGCTAGGCGTAATGTATGGGTACATATGTGTCTACATATGTTACTTCACCATCCTTAAGAAATGAGCCTGTCCTCAGGCGGATAATTTTGGGTATAGTGTTGGGTCTGTTACAATTTCTTCGGTTTCATTTTTGTTTTGATTTAGTTCTATATCATTTTCAATATTTGATTGGTTGTTTGGGGTTGATTCTTTTTGGTTCTTATAATTAACAATAATTTTTCTTGGAATATTTTTATATTTAAAGATAATGTACGCAATTAATGCGATTAACATAATTATTAAAGTAGTTATAGTAATAATTTGGAACGTGTTATATAATTTTGTTTGCTGTAAGATAATTTCTTTAGTTTGGACATATGACAATGGTTCTAATTTGGTTACATTATTATTTATGTAAATTATTTGTGTGTAATCTAACATAGTATTAGTTATTAAAATTTCATCTAATTGGATTGAACAATTTAGGGCTTTTATCATATTATTTCCTTCAATAATTATTTCTCTATTGATACAATTTTGATTTAACACAGGTTTAGGTAAGTTCCATGTTAAAATAATATTTGGTTCTACATACTTAATTTCATAGTTTTTATGGATTTTTGAATATCTACATTCTGTTTTTTCTTGGTTTAATATTCCGGTAATACATTTGTTCATAACTAAATCTTTGTTGGTTGCTGTAAATGCTTTATTATTTTGTATGTAATAACTGTCATGTATAATTTCGGTTAAAATGTTTTTATTGTCGTCAGGGTAAGGAATAATGTCAAATTGTGCGGTATTTATAATTTCACGTGGAATATGGGAAATGATTAAAATTTCGTTAGTAGTTGTCTTTAACCAAGTTGATGTTTTAATATTTATAATTTTTTCAGAGTTTAAATGTGATAGTAAGTCATATTTTAATAATTTAGGGTTGAATATACCAAGCCTGGTTAATTGCATTCCTAGTTCAATGTCTTCAATGTATTCTGTGAATTCTTGTAAATTGAAAATTAATATGTCAAGGCTTTGATCTGCCTCATGGGTGATACTTAAACTGTTCATTACTTCTATTCCTCTATTAACTGCATTTATTACTTCATTTAATTCGTTAGCTTGAACGCTATTTACTGAAAGGTTATCTATTTTGGATTGCAATTCTCCTTTGCCTTCTTGATTCAGAGTTCCGAAAAGATATTTGTAAAATGTTCCCATGAAATTAACAAGTCGTCTTTTGTTACGTTTTACTAGTCTTATGTTAATTTTTGTTAGTCTTTCAAATTCCTTTGTTTGTTTTATTAGGTTATTATAAGTTTCTTCAGTTTTTGTTATATTAATAGTTAAATAATGATATTCGTATTTTATAGGCAAGTTTATGGTTCCTGTTTGAAATATAAGATATCCGTTTTTGCAGTTAATTGGATTGATTTCCAAATTTTGACCTTTTATTGGACATATAAAGTAAAGTAGCATGAATGTTGTTATTAGAGTTGTTAAATTATGAGGAGTTATCATCGTGATTCGGGTTATTGGTTGATCTGGAATTATCGTATTTACTTGCATTAGTTACTTTTTTCTTTTTATATTTTGATTTATAATGTGTTATCTTTCTACCTCTGTTTACTTCTTCATAGTGTTTATCATCTATTTGTGTTATGTTTCCTGTTTGCTTAAATGGGTTTGTGGATTTAGACCTTACTAATGGTGATTCCCTATATCTAGTATATACTTCGAATTCGGCTCTTTTCTCATTGAGTCTATTTTATTTTTCTTATTTAACTGTGCATCATACTCGGGAGTTTCTGCGTAAATGAAAATGTCTGCTGGTGTTCTACCAGTCGTATTATGTTTAGTTTTATGGTTATAAGTGTAAAGTATTATTTCGAATCTAGTTAGTTTATCTTCTTGATTAGTGTCAGAATTGACAATTCTCAATTTTTCATTTACTGTTTTATGAAATCTTTCTATGTCTGAAATACCGTTTTTACTAGTTGTGATGGTTATATTTAAATCTTCTGATTTTAACCAAATTTGTAGTGCGGAGCACAAGAAGGCTGAGTCTTTATCTGCTTTTATTTCAATTGGTTTACCCATGTCATTAAATACTTTTAAGAGAGCTCTTTTGGCTTCTAACCAATCTCGACCATTTACTTCGATTAACGTTGCGTATTTGGAATATAAGTCTATACAAGATAGAAATTGCTTGTTGTCTACCATATAAAAATCAATGACATATTTTTCTCTGGGATTATGGATTTCTGGAGTAAATTCAAAAGCTAATTTAGTATTTCTATGTTCTGTTTTTGCTACATTGCAAACTTTGCATTCGTTATTAATATTTTGAATTAAGTTCTGGTAATCTGGATAATAATACTTTTCTTTAAATAATAATGTCATTTTCTCTATTCCTGGATGTAGTAGCTTTTGGTGTTTGTTAATAATGTATTCTTTAAATTCGGCATAAGTTTGAAGATCTGTTAGTTTCTTAGTTGATCTCATTACTTTTGTAATATTATTGGGACTAATTATTTCAACGAAAGCATTCTGGAAAGTAAGAATATCGGCTTCGTTGCTGAAGTATATAACGCTTTTCTTTGAACATTCTTTAATTAATTCTTTGGCATGACTGTGTGTCATTTCGACATAATTTATTAAAATTTTTGTTTTATGAAAATAGTTAGTTACGTTAACGTTATTTCAGTTACTTTTTGCAAATTCTATTTGTCTTTTAAAATAATTGATTGGTCTTTCTGTTAGTGAAATGTAATATTGGTTGTCTTCTTGAGCACTATGGATTGTTGCTGCTGTGACGTCAGAGGTTTCTCCTAACATATTTTCTTCAATTTTTATTCAGGATAAAGCATCTGCAACATGGTTCTCTTTACCTGGTACATATTTAATGTGATAATCAAATTCATTTAATTTTATTTTCCAGCGTTGTAATTTCATATTTGGTTCTTTAATATTATTAAGCCAAACAAGTGGTTTGTGATCACTGAAATCTCGAATTTTCTACCGTAGAGATAAGATCTGAAATATTTTGTTGCCCAAACGATGGCTAAAAGTTCTTTTTCAATTGCTGAATAATTAGTTTCATGTTCATTTAAAGTTCTACTTGCGAAACAAATTGGTTTTTGATTTTGAGACAGAACAGCTCCAATTGCTGGCATCCGTTGTGAGACAAAATGGTTTTTCGAAATTCGGATATACTAATATTGGATCGGACGATATGAGTACTTTTAATTTTTCAAAAGCAGAAATGTAATTTGGTTCTTTGATATTTATACTTGCACCTTTCTTTAATTTTAAAGTCATTGGCTTTACAACGTGTGCGAAGTTAGGAATGAATTTTCTATAATAACCACAAAGACCTAAAAATGATTTTATTTCTTTGGGCGTTTTTGGTATTGGAAAATTTTGTATTGCAGAGATTTTTGTTGGATTTGCTTTTATTCCTTCTGTTGTTATTATGTGTCCAAGGAATTAAGTTTCTTTTTTCATGAATTCGCATTTGTCTAATTGCAATTTTAAATTAGCTTCACGCAGTTTTGCGAATACCCTTTTTAATGATAATAGATGTTCTTCCAATGAAGTGGAATACACTATTATATCATCCATGTATACTAAACAATCTTTATAAATTATATCTTCTAATAGATTGTTCATACAACGTTGAAATCTTGCTGGGCGTTTTTCAATCCAAAAGGCATTCGAGTATATTCGTAATGTCCATTTTTAGTTGAAAAAGCTGTTTTTGGTATACTATTTGGGTCCATTTGTATCTGATGAAATCCTTTCGCAACGTCAATTGTGGCAAAATACTGACATTTTCCAAGTTTGTCTAGTATATCATCCATGACTGGAATAGGATATTTATCATCGATTGTTATTTCATTTAAGTTTCGATAGTCAATAACTATACGGAACTTTTCTTTACCTGATGCATCACGTTTCTTTGGCACAATCCAAATTGGTGAGTAATAAGGCGAGTTTGATTTGCGAATTATACCTTGTTCAATCATTTCTTTGATTTGTTTGTCGACTTCTTCGTCGAATGTTTGCGCATACTTGTATGGACGCTTTTGAATTGGGTCTTCGTGTTTAGTTTGGATGACATGCTTTATTGTACTGGTGAAAGTCAAATTTTCACTTTCTTTGTACTGAATGCTACTAAACTCGATTTTGGTTAGTTTGTTTTTTTCTTCATCGTTCAGATGTTCTAATCGGAATTGATTTGTTTCATTTAATTCATTATTTATAGCGTAATTTACTGCTATATCGTTTGTTTGGGGCGGATCAAGGCATTGAAATGCGGTCTTGTCCTTGACAGAATCCTCACGATCATATCTCATTTGAAATGGATGCTCGTTAAGAATAACTGTTTTCTGTTTATAGTCAATTTTTGCTTCAAAGGATTCTAGATATTCTCTACTTAGTAGAATATCATAATTTTCGGAAAAGTTGTGTAAATAAAATATTTGATTAGTAGGACAAAACTTACTAGGTGCAAAAGATACGTAATTATTTAATTGAACTATGCCATTTATTATTTGTACATTTAATTGGCAAGGTTTGATTGGAAAATTTAGAAAGTTTTATTTAATTAGATTGATGGACGAACCTGTGTCAATTACACAGTTAAAATGTTGCCCATTCAATACTAATCTGATGAAGGGATTTGTTCTTCTTGGTCCGAGGCTCCTTGATGAAAATTTTCAGAAGTTTTCATCTTAGAGTGACCACTGGTACTTTCTCGCTGTCTTTTGACTGGAGGATTTGAGGATCTTTGGCTTTGATTTTGGTAATTCATTGGGTTTTGTGATCTTGCTTGATCAAGGTTTTGTTTGAATTCTTTATATAATGTCTGATTATTTTCAGCATTTTCTTTTGGTTTAATATTTTGGTTTGTGTTGTTGGAATAGTTGGGACTTGGATAATAATTTTGATTATTTCCTTTTCCACGATTGTCATTGTTAGTTTTGTTGGGTTCATTAAAATTGTGTTCGTAAAGTCCTTCGCGTTGAGCGACTTGTTTAAGTTTTGAAACTGTTGTAATGTCATGTCTAGCTAAGGTCATGAATATTCTGTCGGGTAGTTTCCTAGTAATTACATCTTTAATTGTATTATTCATTGCGTTTGTGTACAATACTGTGTTTTGTGGCTGATTTCCTAACATTAGTTTGTTTGAAATTACAAAAGACTTATATTCTAGTTCTTCTACGAACTTACGTATACTATGGTTGTAATTTGAGTTATATAAACGTCTTTGAACTTCCTCGTAGGGTGTCTGTGTTTTAAATTCGTCGATGAGGGCTTTCCTTAGCTTTCCTGCCGTGAGTTGGGAAACTCGTTGTGCTGATCCAGATGTCTGCATCCCGATGGCTCCAAATAAAACGCTGTGCTGTCTCACGTCTTGAGTAGGGTAAAGCTGCATGATGAAGTCGATTCTTCTTATGAACGCTGTTACTTCTACTGTTTTTCCGTCAAAGATTGGCACTTGACGTATCTGTCCTAAGGCTTGTTTCAGGTGCATCTCGGATAGTTCTATTGCTGTTGTTGTTGTCATGATGTTGTTTTATTTTGTTTGTATTGTTTGGTTGTTCTTTGTAAAAATAAAAAGTTGTTCTTTTACACAAATTTATTTTTTGTTGTCACTTCAGGTTTGATTTTCTTTTGGTGGATTGTAAGGAGCTTACTGTTTACAGGGATCAATTTAATGATGTGTAAAGCCCGGAAATAAGTCCTTTAAGTACAGTTGTTCGAAATAGTCCAAAGAATTTATTTATTAGCAGAACGCTGTTTGGTGTATTGCAAGTTTTGTATGGCGCGGTATTCTTAATATGGCAGTTATGTTTTGGTGGCGGTCGCACTTTTACTGTGGGCCACTATTGATAATTGATTTGTTAAGTTTTAAAACGCACGCGTTGATTCTTTTGCGGATATCAGAAAGTTTTTTCTAAAATTGTAATGTTCTGAACCGAATCACTTTTTGCGGCAAATTCGCGTGCTCAATCCTAGAAAGTCACTTGGTCGTACAAGGATTTCTATTAGCGGATCGAAAACGATCGATTACTGTTACAAGGATATTTTTCCGATATGCTACCGGCTGCGCCAATAATGTAGTTCGAAGATCGGTTATTCAAAAAAATATAATTTTATTTCACAACACGATACTACGGAGTACAGATACAAATCTAGACTAACTTATGCTATGTTCTGGAGACGTTTCGCAAACCTCGGCTATGAGCTTTTATTGATTGGACTTTAGACTTTTGGAGCTTTTGGCTCTTATGTAAATAAAGGGGGATCTCGATCTTGAAGATATTGAGCTTTAAGAGAATTCTATCGGCCAGGATTTGTGCAACGTCAGCAGTTTCAACCCCAATGGTGGGAATAGCGATTCTGGCGAATTGTTTATGATATTTGATAGGTTCGTGGGAAGCCAGAATTGTTATTGTCTCCATTTGATTATTTTATAATGTTTGGTTTAAATCTGTGGGAGAGGAATGTGTAAACTTAAATGAAAAGTACGTGCTAGGCGTAATGTATGGGTACATATGTGTCTACATATGTCACTATATGTATGTAGGCACTGTTTTGTTTTTCTTCTTTCTTTTTTTGCACGCACCAGATCAAAATGTTTTTAAGATATATGTATATATTATTTATAGATATTTTAAGGCACTGACTTGAATTAGTTTTAATATAAATATATTATTTATATTTTTATTTCATTATTGGGGTTTTTATGTGATTTATGGCACTTATATTCACTGCACGCTGCTGCTGACTGTGGAATCGAAATGAAATGCAGATTATTTCTCCCCTCTATCCTCTCTTTTATTGGGGACTATCCGAACTTGGACACCCTAACCTTGACTTAGAAGATCCAGGTGATCTACTGGCGTGGTTAGGGTGGAAATTTTTCTGAAACTATATGCAAATAACAAAAGAAAATAATTAAAAATTAGTTTCTTTACCTTTACTTTGGTAAGCAGTAATAGCTGCTGCGCTGCGCAGATTAGCAATTAAACGGCGGGAGTAAAAGCAAACACAAACACAAATTTTTGTTTTTTCCTCATGCGGCGGCAGCGCTGCCCGCGAATGCTGGTTGTGCCGACCAACTCTTGCAGAGAGAGTATATTGGGTTTGTGAAAAGTATGTAACAGGCAGAAGGAGGCGTAGCAGACCCCACAAAGTATATATATTCTTGATCAGCATCACAATTCACCTTTGGAAGACGTGAAAATATACCTTCAATTCCAGGTAAAAGATAAGCATCCTTTCTCGTTGCTTCATTTAGTTTTCTATCATCTAAACATAACCTAATTTTATTTGGTTTGACGACAAGTCGCATAGGAGAACTCCAAGCACTGATCGATGGTTCTATAACATCGAGATCAAGCATACGATCAATCGCGTATAGTAGAGTTTCTATAGCCGGGCTCACAGGATAAAAACGCTGTTTAACTGAACGGGCATCACCAACGTCAATATGATGTTGGATTAAACTTTTACGACCTAATCCTTCTTGACAATTTGGAAATAAGTATTTGACGGCCTCTAACTGTCTTCGCTGTACCTTTGTCAAGGAAAAGGAGTTATCTTCACGTTCTATGTTATCTAGCGAACTTGTCTTATTCTCACAACCAACAAGTAAGAAAGGCTACAGTCGAGCTAGCCGACTGTAAAAGACCCCGTACTCATAGTATTTGCAATAAAACACTTTGAAACAAAACCATCAATTTGTAATAGGGATGCAAATCGCCAAGGAAATGCCGACATCGATATTAATTAAAATATCACATCAAATTAAATATCGATATTATCAACAACTGAATTTAAATACGATATATCGCTATAGATATAGACATAATTACCAAATATCGCATGCGATATTATATCGCAATTATAATTACTATGGTATTGAATATCGATATATGATAAATCGTATTGTATGCATACATGTGCGTGCATCGTCCGCAAGCAGTGCAGTCGCTACACAAGCAGCGAAAACGTTCGCTCACATGTTTATATGCTTCTGTCTCGCTTGCACACATGCATTGACGGTGCGTGCAATTGTAAACTTTGTTACGTGTCTAGCTCTTTAGTTTATTGTCCGATTTGTATGAAACTTTCAGGATAGTTTGTGATACTTTGTCTCCAAACGAATTTGAAATTACAATACCGTACGATAAGTGCAAATGCCTTGAAAATGGCATTGAAGTTTGAAAATTATTTCATTCTTGTGGGAAAACGGGGCGTGGCAGTCCAAAAATGTTAATGACAATGCATTTATGCTGTCTCTAGCAACTTACATACCAAAAATGGTATTCCTAAGTGCTATAGTTACTGAGATATTTGCTTGAAACATCAATTTTTTCCGAGGTGACCATAGTTTTTTACAATTTGCGGGGGTGGTAAGGGGCGTGGCAAAGATTTGAAATAAACTTGATCTGCTCGCGAAGCAAACGGACTTTCATTTTAAAGTTGGTGGCTCTAGCTTTTGTAGTTTAGAAGATCCAGGTGTTCATACAGACGGATGGACGGACGGACGGACGGACGGACAGACGGACATTGCTATATCGTCTCGGCTGTTGATGCTGATCAAGAATATATATACTTTATGGGGTCGGCCACGCCTCCTTCTGCCTGTTACGCACATTTCGCTTCAGACAAACTTAATAGACCCCTCTACTCTTTTTTAGAGTACGGGGTCTAAAAATCAAGGCCTAAAATTAGCCTTTGCTTTATTGACGGAGAAATGTAGAGCTGTAAGCACTTTGTTAGTCATTTGTACTTGATTAGGGCGTTAAGCACACCAACAACTCCATGAGCTTTTCCATCTGCCGTTTGAACGTGGGACTTAAGCGACTTGAATTCACTATAGCCTGCAAAGTTTTCTAAGGCTAGATCGGAACCAATGCAGCTAACATTCGCACCAGTGTCTAATAAGCCGAGCTCAGTAAATTTCAAAAAACTAACTTCGGCATAGCAACGCGCATCACTTTTATTACTAATAATAGTAGAAACTAACAACTTACTATATTTCTTTTAACATATGTTCTACAACGTAATGCACTTCTTTCTTTTAAACCACTTATTTCACTAAAAATCTTATTTCTAACTTCTAAATAATTTCTAAGCCTTTCATGATAAGGCCGTGCATACATAGGCACTTTAGTTTCATCCGCAACTGTTTTTAAATTAAATATAAGCGGATTTGATTCTGCAGTACTAAGTTTTTCTGCCTCTTGCTTACTTAATTCGATTTTGGAGGGAGCACCCTGCTGTTGTTGGATGCACCCTTTTGTCGGTTTTCCGACAAACGTTTTATACAAGTCTTGCACTGAGGCTTGTATAGATTTGGAGCACCACAACCCTAGCAAAATATGCGACGTTTAGCAAGACAGTTTTCCCAAACATGTCCTGGGGTATCGCAGTTCCAACAAACTATGTTTGACTGACGAATAGCGTCATTCTCTGGTATCGTTATTTCATCCGGACCATTTTCTTCATCTATCTCATCGACTGCATATATCTTTCTCCTTGGAAAAGGCTGTTTTGCCCGAAACGAGACCTCAACATGGTCATTGGTTCCAGCAATCAAATTTTCGTACATGCGAACCAACTTTCGCAACTGTCCCACAGGTTGAAACAACAACTGCTGACGCGTCTCCGGGAGAAGATTGTTTTTGAGGATTTCAACCAATTCTTCTTCTTCAATACAAACTGATGATTTGTCGATGAGAGACACTACGCCCTCATAAAAGTTTGTAAAGAATTCGCCCTTTTTTGTTTCCGAGAACGTATTTCCTCTTTGTTTGCAAATTCTGATCGATAATCGGCATATTGCTGTCGTAAAGAGAAACAAAATTCGGGCCACGTGATACGCTCTACCTTCTTGTGGTATCTCCAATACCAGTTTCTTGCTCTTCCTACGAACAAAACATGCACATCTCCATCTAATGTATCCTCTGTTAGCACTTTCACACGATACACAAACTCGCCTTCACTCAAGCCCTCTTCAGTACCATCAAACTGGATATTCCATTTCTGCATTAATTGAGCTACTTTGCTATAATGGACTGACGTATGGCTAGACGACGACAGCTGAACTGATGGACAAAGTACAGCGTGAGGAGGAGTTCGATTGCTCATATTCAAGAACGAAATTAACCGCGTTACTGTTTGCTCAATCATGTTTTGAATGGTTGAGTAGTCAACCGCATCTACACGACGAGAATTCGTTGAGCGATAAGGACGACCTCTTCTCGTAACGTTCATTCCTCGTGAGGGAGGACGATCATTGGGGTTAGTAACATTGCTGTAATCTAACTCCAGTAATGGCTCCTCATTCGTTTCTAAATCACATTGTTCTGGGTTGACCCTTTGAATATCAACATCTCTCAGGGTCTTTGCTAAGTTCCGGGTTACTGCCCGAGTACTTGGACCTGGGGCTAAATCTTTGGTTTGTACCAACGAGGCACAATTTGGACAATTATTATGCGTTTTCAACCAATCTTCTAGAAAAGTCTTGTGATAGATATGTTTACACTGAGTAATATAGCAAGATTGTGTATTGGTCAAAATCTGACTACATATTTCGCAATTTCTCACGTCCTCAGGAAATGTGAGAGAGTGCGGAGGACTATGTCCTATGGGCATTTTAGTTAAATTCAGCAAAATATATAAACGGGGCTTGTGATATGATTCAGGTGCTAAATTTTAAAGTTTATTTATTTATTTTTTTTTTTTTTTGAACAGTTTGTATAACGATTAAAAAGATTTTATATTTTCCTGGGCTATTGCAACTACCTTCCGACAAATCAAATCCGCGGTGCAGTACTAATCAATGCATTTCATCTAACAAGTGATAATGCTGCATCGAGGAAATTTTCTATCGGGAATGACAACCAAATTTATTTATTTTGCTGATGTTATCTAACACTAATATGCTATCCTACTTCGGCAGGGTATTCAATCCTAGATAAATACGCAAGATTCTAGAAGAGGAAGCAGAAATGTCATAAACGTTTTAATAAGACAAAAAAAAAAACAAAAATAAATGTTATCAAAGACAAATGAGCAACAATTGTGAGAGTGGATCTTGATTCCGATTATTTTGCTGTACTGTTGATAATTTCAAATTTAATGCATTGGTCGACAGTGCATCCGATCTTAGCCGAATGTTAAAGTTCCATTACCTCAACAATTTAATTTTAACCAATGTCAGCTTTATACATTTCGGACCTCACAATCGTAGGAGATGTGGCTACTAAGAACAGAAAAATGTATCTCACTTTATAGTTTACACCTTCAGAGGTGTGGCTAAAAAGTTATTAACAAAAGAATCGATCTTAGTTGGGCGCCAAAAATTGATGTACCAACTTGCGTGTTTTAAACTTGTCGTTCGTGCTCCAAACTGTTAGCCAAAAATCTAGGTGGCAACGCAATGAACGCCAAAGTGAGTCTCGAGTGAAACACACCTGGACCCTCGGTTTCATAGTGGTGGTCGGGACCCTTTAATACCCTAGCTCTTTTGGGGTGGGGTGGGTTTGCTGTGTCCTAAGTTCCCGCGACAAAAAAAATATTATTATAGAGTCCCTACTGAAACTATTCCAAATCTAAAAGAGAAAGCCGAGCTTCCAAAATAAAAACCAATAGTAACCAATATTATAAAAACAGGTGAAAAACGAAATTAAAATCTTTTTACAATTGTTCGGTGCAGGATCAAGGATGTTGTTTGATCCTCGCGGTCTTTACCCTCCCTTCCATTGAATGTCCTTGCGAGTGTGCGAGATTCCCTCATTATTTATTCAAACACCCTAACATTTCATAGCCCCTAATAATAAATTCAAACCTTCATTTTAATTTTCAGCTTTGCATTAATTTTATTTAACATGACTCATGGTATCTATTTCTATTTAATTCCAGTAACAATATTCAAGAATGCCAAATACTAAATATTAATTAATTAATATGTGATACGTTTACATTTTTATTATTTATTAAATTTTTTATAGGATTTTATTCAAGTGCATATTTTAGGATTCAGTGGGTTAGCGTTGTTGTTTTTCATTTTTTATTTAAACTTTTCTCTTTGGTTTTCAATATATTTAGTGCATGTAGGGCATAAGTGGAGAATATATTTATTTTACTTTAAATCAAAAATAAGTGCAAAAAAGGAATATTTTATTTTTCGGTATTTTTCTGACTTTTAAATTGTTCTACATATTTGTATCATTTTTCTTTCAGCGTGCAATAATTTTTTTTTATATTCTTTTTTCAAAAAAAAATATTTAACAAAAATTTCTTTAAGTATTTATTTCTTTCTACAAATTTTCCCCATTCTTTCTTTTTTTTTCTTAAAAATATTTTTTTTACAATTTTCTTTAATTCTTTTTCTTTAAATATTATATCTTTTTTTCCATTAAATTAATTTTTTTTTAAAAAGCAAAATTTGCATAACCTTTTCCATTTTTTTTTTTGTTTTTTTGTTCTAAATTTTTTCTAAATTTTTTCCAGAGTTTATTTTAAATTTTGACTTGCTGAAAAAAATTTTTATTTGTTCAAACCAAATTCCATTATAAATCGCAAACATAATATAATATAATACATAGTCACTTACATGTCTTTATCCCGCGCTGGAAAGCTTTCCATCGTGTGTCGCATTGTGTAGTATATTGTGCAAGTACCAAATGTTTTTATTTTGTATTTATATGAATATATTTTGTTTTTCGATTTATTTTTATTTATCCTCTAGACTTTAGAATTTTAACTTTTAAGTGTTTTTTTTTTTATATTTTTACATTTTTTTCATGCCTTTTTATATTTTCTGTTTTTATTTTTTTTCTTTTAGGTTAACGTGAACAACAAATAACAAGAAAGAAAAGTCCAGTCGAGCACGCCCGACATTGTTTTAAAAATTCGGTATCTGGGTATGTCAATTGATAGTACTTGCAATAAAACACGTTGAAACAAATACATGTGTTTGTATGCATGCACATACATATACTTTTGACATTTTATGTATGCGCATACATACAAATGTATGTATATGTAATACATATACAGTTGGTCGGCACGGCCAGCGTCCTTGGGCAGCGCTGCCGCCGCACGAGCAGCGTAAACGTTCGCTCACATGTTTGTATGTTTCTGTCTCGCTTGCACACAAGCATTGACATTACGTTCAATTATTAACTTTGTTACACGTCTAGCTATTCTGTTTATAGTCCGATTTAGCTGCAACTTTCACAATAGTTTAACATAATTTGACTTCAACCGAATTTCAAATTACAATACTGTACGATAAGAACATATGCCTTAAAAATGACATTCAAGTTTGAAAATTGAAAATACGGACAGACGGACAGACAGACGGACAGATGGACAGACACACGGACATGGCTATATCGACTCGGCTGGTGATGCTGATCAAGAATATATATACTTTATGGGGTCTGTCACGCCTCCTTCTGCCTGTTACATACTTTTCACAAACCCAATATACTCTCTCTTGCAGAGAGTATAAAAAGGTTTTCGTATATAGAATTTAGAGGTAATTTATCTAAACAGATTTGTTACGCCCTATTCAAAGGTATTTAAGATAAAACGATAAGAGATAAGCGCTAAAAGATAAGGTATAAAAGAAAACTCTAGCTGTAACACTCTTTCGGCCCCACGTTGAGCGCCATTTAATTATGTAACGAACACATGAAGTCCATCAGACTGGAGGCGTACTCTGCCTACGGGGTCGACTAGAGCTCAGGGAAAGTGGGGTGGGTACTTTGCCACCTTATAAGCTGCTGTGCCACATAACTAAAAATTGTAGACAGAGTTGAATAAGGAAAACGACGTAACCATAAAATGAACATAACAACGGCCAGAATGACAATCTTTAGAGAAGAGCTGTGATGTTGATGTTCTTCTTCTTTACCCTCCCAACCTGTAAAGACTTTAAAGTTACATGCCTTTACCCTAATGTCAATGCAACAATATTTATCTGAGGTGCCCATTAAACAGGATATTTTAATTCATTACGATTTTTAGAAAATACAATCGAAAGGTAACCATTCGTAGGTTTTAATACTCATTTTAAGAAAATGCTGTCTTTACAAAATTCAGTTGAGATCAGCTAATTGTCGACATTACGAATTTTTAAAGCAAACATACATGACTTTTCAATTTAATTGCAAAAACGTTATACAATCTATGTCTGCTTTTGGTTGATTTTAGCTATGTATGTATATTATTTTTTCTTACTTTTAATCAATTTTCTTTCAAATAGTTGTTATATAATTTATTATTTTAACTCACTCATTTGTGATGTGGCTTAGCCAGTTTTACATACGTGATTACAGCTGCTTTTACTCCATTGTAGTCGACAGGCCTGAAGACGAACGATGTGCTGTTTGAACTTCAAATGGATTAGAATATATTTAAATAACAACTAATATTCATGTTATTATACATACCATACCAAAATTTGATTTTCTTACTTAACCATAAAATTAAATTTAATTATTTAAATCGATAGGAATTTATTACTATTATTTGTGATAGAGCATTCTTTTTTAAAATCCTTTCAAATCTTTAGCTATGCGATTGGAGAATTGGCTTTGATTAAACTTGCACATAGACCAGCAAAAAGGGTCAGAATGCTGACAAAATTAATTAATTTATACTGTACATATTACATTTTATTGCCTTGATCGCATTAGATTCTTGCGTCGGCTTAATTCACCAAAGAAAAGTGAAGAAAATATATAAAAGAAAACTGCAAACGATTTTTTTTTGTTTTTGCTCCGCGCAGTGTGGTAGCGCTGGCAGGAGGCTTTCAAACAAACGAACGGCGTTATCACTCTTTCAACGCCAACATGCCGTCAGCATTATCCGCAACGGGGTTGCTCCAGCGATCAAGCACAAGTAGTCCGAAACAGGTTGTTATGTGCGGTCTATGTGCGCCTCCAACGATGTGTACAGCGTCGTTGGCCGCGTGCACGATGGCCGCAAACAATGTTCGCACACAATGCGGAGTCAATACGACGATACTTCAGATGTGCGCCGTGGTGGCATCAAACATGTGCCCTTAGCACCTATTCCTTGTCTTCTTCCAGGAAAATATACTCCAAAAACTTATTTTGGGCTTGGCCTTTATAAATTCACTAAATAAGTGCACTTAGGCACGGCGCACAATTTTTCTGCACTTTTAATGCATTAAAACAAAACAAATTGATGAAAATATGCTCGATGGCAAAAAAATAATTTTACACTTAATCACTTAATGCGACTGGTTTGGTTAATTGTCAAACAGGAAATAGGCCGATCGAGGAAGTCGACACCTACTCGAAATATCGTATGCCCAAAGGTGATTTGCATGCATTATCGATTAATCGCATACATGGTTGAGTCCTGCCATCGATCGATAGTTAACAGTGCTTTAACATAACAGCTGTTGCTATCGTGAAACAGTCGCGTCCAAAATAATGCATACAAAAAAATAACTTTTATGTGCTGCATAAGTTAGGGCGCACACCTACAAGATGTTTGAATTAATGCCTGCGCAGATCGAAGTTGTGAGGTTGAAGCTGTCTCAAAGACAAGTGTTTCGGAAAACTATTCTGCAGAGCACTTTGTTTGCGAACAAAGCTACCGGGACAGTGTTTGAAAATTGCCGACAGGACATTTTGAAATCAGTGTGTCTTTAAAGACTGATCCCAAAGTGCTCCAATGTTCACTAGAAATGGTTAAAAGACAGGTTCTCTCGTTAGGACGTAGAGGTTTTAATGCTGAAATCAATGTTAGGTATTTAAGCTTCATGAACGAGTATATTATACTTGGTCGCTTGTCCGTCTCAGATTCAAAAGTTCCACCAGGACCACATCACGCCTTTTCACACCAGTGCATCCTGAGTCCTGATATCAGTTCCACCACGCTTCGAGTGATGTTTGGGCCTCGTGTAAGTCAAACAGGGAAAAAATCAGGTGCCCGAAATTCTCGTAGTGGGCGAATATCAATTGGCAAAATGGTTTTCAAACCATTTTTACGTATTAAAAGGAGGCAGATATAAGAAACGTTTGATTTCTAATGATGCCGATTGGACAAATACGCTTGGCATGAGGAGGACACCAAGGTCAGATACTTTTCAGTATCACTTGGAAGGTAGCTTAGCCAAATTAACTACTACCAAGCGAAAAACATTGGTTGATGGGTTTGCGTATATGTTAGCCCAAATGCGTTGGACCTATGTCGAATCGAGAGTGCGAGTTTCTGGAATGATTTAGAAATCGCACTACATTGTATAAAAGGTTCCCTTTCATTATTAGCAACATTTGTAGCCAATCGAGTTGCAGGCATCAAAGAGATGGCCAATCAAGTAGCTTGGAGACATGGACCGACACTATCAAGAGGGTGTGACGTTCCGAAACTCAAATTTTGTCATAAACTTGTAAAAATGGATCGATTAAGATCAATAATCAATATAGAACTACAAACTGTCGAACTCGGGAAGAAAAAGACATAGATTGGCTTTGCTGATACTACTGAAACCAGCTCAGCGCGCAGAGCGCACAGTGCAATCGCTGACTCCATTTGTTCACAAGTTAGACGATTTAGGAAGACGAATCACTTTGACTCAGTTAGGAGTAGATTAGGAGTAAATTAATATCAGAAAAATCCACTGATGCTTTTATTCGAATCCAGAACAGCTTCAGCGCTACACATGTCAACCCCGTCTGGCGGTACTTGGACAAGGCGACACATTTCATGGGAACGAGGAACCTGGTGATGGATTTCCAATATTTATTCGATCGACAGCAGCGACGTCTTCCGTTCTCATCGGAACGAGTGATGGAGTGGAGGCTCATCCCTCCGAGAGCAATGTTCAGGTTGGTTCGGCGGTAAAACAGCCAGGACTAGCAAAGGATTGAAGGCGATCCCTTCAAGGTGGCCGGAATGTTGGATCATAAGCATAGGCTAATAGTGTAAGGAATTATTATGAATTGTTAGTATAAGTAATTAGATGGAACTATTGAAGTGTCTAGAAGTATAAGCGAATCTCTTATATTTAAGCTAGCTAGTAAGTTCTTGTTTTCGGCAATGCAGCTGTCGCGAGCGGCAGGCAGTTCGTTGTTTGACATCGCTTTGACCACACGCACGCTGCCAAGCAGTTCCTCGATTGCTAAGTCCCAAATAAATTGTTAATTTTACGAAATTGCAATTTGTTTTTATTTGTTGTTTTTGATTTTTCAATCTTCGCGCTTTGAGGACTTAATTATCTTCGCCTTCCATCTTACATCAAAAGACTCTTGCTTCTTAACATTCCGTCCTTACTAATCGAAGAAGAGTTCTTGGAGTCATTTTCCTCCAAAAATTAATTATCTCTGATATCTGCTCCCCATCTCTTTTAAAACGCCTTAAATTTAATATTCCCACCATGACCACCAGATACTACATCCCTTTATTTCATCCTACATGCACTACTGACTACGCTTTGCACAATCGTTTTCGGGTATTATGCGCTAATTAGAATGAATACTACAGACTCATTTGACACATCTCTCTCTCTCTCTCTCTCTTTACCATCTTAAAGTTTCTCTTTACAGCCAACTCCGTTATATCTCTGATTTCCAAGGAAAGTAAGAATGGAGTCTCTGCCATTCATTCTTCCCCCTTAAATCAGAGACCTTTCGAGTTAGTTTTGGCATAATTTTCTTGGATCTGGTTGTGTTTTTCTAGGTTTTTCCCAACCCTTGCAACAAATGTTGGATCAATTTCTTTGCTTTTTATTCCCAAATTAATAATTAATAATCTAGTTACTTTCTTTTAAATTTCAGATTCATTTAAATTCAAATTTTTTTTAATAATTACTTTTATTATAACCATTAATTTTAATTATATATCTGTAAATGACAATCATATAGTTAAATACTCGCGACTGCTTTTAGTCTTCGTAAATGAATAAATAAATAAAAATAAATAAATGTCATTAGATGAACACATACCACCGGCTCAAGAAGCCAATTGAAATGTGCAAAAGATAAAAGGTAGCTTCACAATATCTGATGTAATAAAAACTATGCCTACTTATGAAGGAAACTCAGAAGACTTTGGAGAATTTATTACAGATGTTGAAGAAATACTGTTGTTTATAAAAAGCTCAGAGCAAACTCCGACAGGATTATTTATTTGGTAATTGTCTAATATACGGGCCTCAACCCCAAAAATTATGAAAAAAAAATCCTCGATGGACCGCGACTTTTGCAGACAAACGTCATCAAAAACTCTTGGGGGTCTCTTATGGTTTTTTTTTTAAACGCGGTTTAAAAGTTCTTGAAAATATAATTTTTTTAATCTAGTCACCTTTTGAAATTATGAGTAAAAAACCTTTGAATCTAGTTAGCTTTCAAAAAAAGATGCACCGACAGTATTGCACCTGTCAAAATTTGGGTCGAATTTTTCATTCGTCCGAGTACAGTGACAATTAGTAGATCAAAATGTTGTGCGAAAAATGTGTTCCCAAAATGTCAGACAGTCTGAAATTAAATGGAAATGAAATTATATCTTTTTTACAAAATCACGGAGTGCTATTGTGGGGAAAAAAATGTGAACAATGTGAAAAAATGTGCAAAATTTCAGTAGACAATACGCAAGTGAATTTTAGGTGCCGGGCGTACCTAAATGTTGATAGTGGAAAAAAAAGAAGAGAAAAATTCAATGCAATTTTAAGGAAAGTATACGGAAAAATACTTTTTTTCAAGGTAAAACATTCTTAAAACCATATTTACTTTAAAGCGCGTATAACAAAAAACATATAATATGAAGGAACCAAATTCAGTATAGAAGAAATTTATAAATTTGTTGTATTGGATACGTTGAGGATAAAAGCTGAAACTAAATTCATTGAGGATGAATTGGAATGGAGCCGGCAGAGTGTTATTGATTGGAAAAATTATATGCGGGAGGTCTATATAGATTGGAGTCTTAGAAATAGTCGTCCTATTATCGGGGGTCCAGAGAGGATAATAGAGATAGACGAGGCAAAAGTGGGGAAAAGAAAATATAACTGTGGCAGAATTATTGAAGGCCAATGGGTATTTGGTGGGATAGACCGAGAAAATGGCGATTTCTTCATACTGCCAGTAGAAAGCAGAGATGCTGCTACCCTTCTTAAAATAATTAAGGAAAGAGTGGCGGACGGTACAACAATAATGTCGGATAGTTGGAGAGCATATAACTGTCTGGAAGAACAAGGGTACAGACATCAAACAGTTAACCACTCAAAAAATTTTGTAGACCCATCTTCAAGTGCACATACTCAAAATATTGAGAGACTGTGGCGCGATATGAGGGAAAGTATTCCACGCTTTGGCCGAAAAAAAGAACACTATTTAGGATATTTAGCAAAATTTCAGTTTTACAAAAAATCGCGCGATTTTAAAAAAAAAAATTTTTTGCCTACGGAAAGTAGTTTAACTACAAACCTCGTCAAAATGCACATTTCTTACATCTGCGGCTTCAACAGAGGGATTGTACAGACGTCCTATTGCTAAAAATACTTCGTGTATTCTATCCCTGTGGTTTGGGAATTTTTTGTAAAATTTTTATTATTGTTGTACCGTCCGCCACTCTTTCCTTAATTATTTTAAGAAGGGTAGCAGCATCTCTGCTTTCTACTGGCAGTATGGAGAAATCGCCATTTTCTCGGTCTATCCCACCAAATACCCATTGGCCTTCAATAATTCTGCCACAGTTATATTTTCTTTTTCCCACTTTTGCCTCGTCTATCTCTATTATCCTCTCTGGACCCCCGATAATAGGACGACTATTTGTAAGACTCCAATCTATATAGACCTCCCGCATATAATTTTTCCAATCAATAACACTCTGCCGGCTCCATTCCAATTCATCCTCAATGAATTTAGTTTCAGCTTTTATCCTCAACGTATCCAATACAACAAATTTATAAATTTCTTCTATACTGAATTTGGTTCCTTCATATTATATGTTTTTTGTTATACGCGCTTTAAAGTAAATATGGTTTTAAGAATGTTTTACCTTGAAAAAAAGTATTTTTCCGTATACTTTCCTTAAAATTGCACTGAATTTTTCTCTTCTCTTTTTTTCCACTATCAACATTTATGTACGCCCGGCACCTAAAATTCACTTGCGTATTGTCTACTGAAATTTTGCACATTTTTTCACATTGTTCACATTTTTTTTCCCACAATAACACTCCGTGATTTTGTAAAAAAGATATAATTTCATTTCCATTTAATTTCAGACTGTCTGATATTTTGGGAACACATTTTTCGCACAACATTTTGATCTACTAATTGTCACTGTACTCGGACGAATGAAAAATTCGACCCAAATTTTGAAAGGTGCAATATTGTCGGTGCATCTTTTTTTGAAAGCTAACTAGATTCAAAGGTTTTTTACTCATAATTTCAAAAGGTGACTAGATAAAAAAAATTATATTTTCAAGAACTTTTAAACCGCGTTTAAAAAAAAAACCATAAGAGACCCCCAAGAGTTTTTGATGACGTTTGTCTGCAAAAGTCGCGGTCCATCGAGGATTTTTTTTCATAATTTTTGGGGTTGAGGCCCGTATATTAGACAATTACCTTTTTTTTTTTATTTTTGTTTAGAGTAGATAAAAATTTTTACCTTCCTCCCACACCTCCGCCTCCACCCCTTCCTCCTCCTTCTCACCCAGCTTCTTCATCACCATCTTCACTGCCTCCCCCACCTCCTCCTCCTTCTCTTCCAGCTTCTTCTTCACCATCTTATACTGCATTTATCTAAGAAGTTCAATCGCGAAATGCATTTGCAATAAAGTGTATATTTCCCTGCCTCCCGCACCTCCTCCTCCTTCTCGGAGCACTGCGGAAAAGACAAAAACGATTCTATCTATCTATTGATCAGCGAATTGTAATAGTTAGTTCTTTACATAAAACACATGGTAAGTGACAAACTGGTCCAGAGCCTCCTCCTCCTACCCTTCGTCGGAACTCTGTGGGGTTAAGAAATGCATTGCTGTGAGAACCGCGATGGGAGGCGAGAAGAAAGAAGAGCGTCGCAGGGAAAAAATTTTTTTTAAGAGCAACAAGAAACAAAATACAAGGGAAAGCCCACGAAATATTGAATCAAACAAGAGTAAAATTAAATTGGAACGATGTAAAAAATATACTTGTCAGACAATTTTCGGACAAATGGACAGAATCTGGCTTAATTGCTGAACTGGTTATTTTAACAACACAGAGTCACCCTGTAGAAATTCTTTACGAAAAGGTTACCAGCATCCAGAGAGCTTTAATAAACATTGTCGACGAAAAGGAAACTAATCCAACAGTGCGAGAAACAAACAAGAAAGGCTACAGTCGAGCGAGCCGACTGTAAAAGACCCCGTACTCACAGAAGTGCGCATTTTCCATACGAAATAGAAGAAAAGCGGAGTGATTCACATTTTGTATATTTTGTATGTATATATATGTATATACATATGTATGTAAATAAATACACAATTATATGCACAATTGTCTTACTTGGGTTATTTAAAAAAAAAAACAAGAAAGAAAAGTACAGTCGAGCATGCCCAACCGTAGAATACTCTCTGCATTTTATTTCCGATTATTTCAATAAAATCGGTATCCGAGTATATCAGTTGATAGTCCTTGCAATAAAACACGTGGAAACAAAAACATCTCTTTGTATGTATGCACATATACATTTGACGTTACATGTATGCACGCACACAATTGGTTGGCACGGCAAGTATTCGCAGGCAGCGCTGCCGCTAGCAAGCAGCGAAAACGTTTCTCCCATGTTTGTATGCTTCTGTCTCGCTTGCACACATGCATTGACATTGCGTTCAATTATTAACTTTCTTACATGACTAGCTCTTTTGTTAATAGTCCGATTTGTATGCAACTTTCAGGATAGTTTGATATATTTTGTCTTCAAACGAATGTGAAATTACAATACTGTACGCTAAGAACATATGCCTTAAAATCGGCATTGAAGTTTGAAAATTATTTTATTTCTTGTGGGAAAAGGGGGCGTGGCAGTCCAAAATTTTTAATGACAATGCATTTATGCCGTCTCTAGAAACCTCCCTACCAAAATTGGTACTTCTAAGAGATATTCGCCTAAAACATCAATTTTTTCCGAGGTGTGTCTAGTTTTTTGCTTATTGTGGGCGAATAGGGCGTGGCATCGAAAAAAAAAAAGATTCTTGTATTGACTGACTTAATATTGACTAAATTCAAACTTGTAGCTCTTACCATCTCTGAAATCTGTTTGTTCATACGGACAGACGGACATGGCTAATTTGACTCGTGTTGTGATGCTGATCAAGAATATATATACTTTGTGGGGTCTGCCACGCCTCCTTCTGCCTGTTACATACTTTTCACAAACCCAATATACTCTCTCTTGCAGAGAGTATAAAAAGGTTTTCGTATATAGAATTTAGAGGTAATTTATCTAAACAGATTTGTTACGCCCTATTCAAAGGTATTTAAGATAAAACGAAAAGAGAGAAAAGCTAAAAAAAAAAAGAAAAAAAAAAAAATCTCAATTTTAAACACTCTTCCCCCCCCCCATTAAAAACAAAAAATAATTAAACAACAAAAAAAAAAAAACAAAAAAAAAGGAGGATTACCCTCCAACGGGGGTAAAAAAAACCCAAAAAAAAGGGGGGGGGAATTCCCCCCTTTAAAAAACACTAACCAAAAAAAAAAAAATATAAAAAAAAAAAAAAAAAAAAAAAAAAACAAAAAAAAAAAAAAAAAAAAAAAAACAAAAAAAAAAAAATTTTAAAAAAAGTAATTTTGATGTTTATCTTCTTCTCCCCTTCCCCCCCCAAAAAAAAAAAAAATTAAAATAATAACCCCCAAAAAAAAAAAAAAAAAAAAAAATTATATTTCAATAAAAAATAAAATTAAAATTAAAAAAATTAAAAAAAAAAAAAAAAAAAAAAAAAAAAAAAAAAAAAAAAAAAAAAAAAAAAAAAAAAAAAAAAAAAAAGTGAAGAACCGTCTTCACATCGAGAGGGCATGGAGCCCTAGGTTTTGTTATTATTTTTTAAGCATTTAATGTATTAATCATTTATATTTTGTTAGTTTTAAGAAAGTGAAATATAGCAAGGAGCTAAGTAAACAAAATAGAGTTATTAGTCAGATATACCCTAGAGAAAGGGAATAGATTAGGTAGGGTATAGAACGGCAACCCGCTAGCGACAAACCACCGGCAGAGCAGCGGTAAAACCAACGACGCACACACACAACGAATTACATGGAGATCGACATCGAAAGAAAACGCAAAACAGACGAAACCATGGCGACGCCGCACAGCAGAAAACAACGACGCCGGCAGCGAAAGAGAACAAGCTACAGAGGGAGAGACAGCAGCCAGACAGCAGACGAAACAATTGCGACGCCGCACAGCAGAAAACAACGACGCCGGCAGCGAAAGAGAGCAAGCTACAGAGGGAGAGACAGCAGCCAGACAGCAGACGAAACAATTGCGACGCCGCACAGCAGAAAACAACGACGCCGGCAGCGAACGAGAGCAAGCGACAGAGAGAGAGAAGCAGCAGCGAAGCAGCGGACGAGACCGATAGCGAGCGACACAGCAGCAAAGCAGCGACGCTGGCAGCAAGCAAGAACAAACAGAGGGAAGCAGAACATCGTGACGTCGGCAGCCAAAGCGAGACGCAAAACGGCACGCGACAAATGAGAGCGCGCTGCCGCTGATCTTGCTGGCAGAGGACGCTTAGAAGCGATTAGCATAATTTACGCACGTTCACTTGGTTCTTCACCACCGAAACGAGAGGACGGAGAAACATGCGTAAGCAGGTAAGCGTGGTTGCCGGCTAGGGAGGTTAGGTTAGGTCAGGTTTTCGTGAGACGGTGCGAGGAGTGCTAGACAATAAGTGAAACAAAAACAGTGAATAAACTCAACAGTGCAACGAAAATTACACGGCTTGGTAATTTCATAATCCACCTACGACGACGCACAGTGGGACGAGTAGACAAATTACTGCGTTTTACGCGTATATTTGTCGACAACAGAGACAGTGGAATCTAGCACGTTTTACGTGCAGACAGCCAAAGACGACGCACAGTGGGACGATAGACAAATTACTGCGTTTTACGCGTATATTTGTCGACAACAGGACAGTGGAATCTAGCCTTTTACTCGCGCCAGCCCCAGTGACAGAATAGAAATAGAGACAGTGGAATCTAGCACGTTTTACGTGCAGACAGCCAAAGACGACGCACAGTGGGACGAATAGACAAATTACTGCGTTTTACGCGTATATTTGTCGACAACAGAGACAGTGGAATCTAGCACGTTTTACTTGCAGATCGCCACCGACGACGCACAGTGGGACAAATAGGCAAATTACGGCGTTTTACGCGTATATTTGCCGACATAACGAACAGTGAAATCTAGCGCGTTTTACGCGCAGATAACCATCGACGACGCACAGTGGGACATAGCCCGTTTTACGTGGACCTATGTATCATACCGGGATTCCTCATCGTTGGTGTGCCAAATAAACTCTTTTCCACTCAGTTGTATTTTGCCCTATAATAGTCGCTAATTTCATCGCAGCGTCTATTTAGTCTCGCTCCATGGTTCCAGGTTTTTATAAATTTCTTATAAAGAGGACTCCGGTAGACTGAGAAATACCCCAGCCTTAGAACTTCTTTACAAGTGGCGCCCGAGCAGGGACCCTGGAGCTTATTTTGGAAAAAAAAAAAAAAAAAAATATAAATAGAGAAAACATCTTTGGTGGAATAAAAACCCACAAGTAGGGAATAGCAAGTGGAAAGGGCAACATAACCTCAATGGCACACGAGGCGCGAGTTTTTGCATTACGTCTTCTTTGATTTTCTCCTCGTGTTTTTACACACGCAAGGAATAGCAGCCGAAAACGCAGGGACATAAAGAAAAGCCACATAGCAGAAAGTGAAGAGAACGAAGCAGAGAGAGAATAGCGGAGAGCGCACCGAACATAGCAGAGATAGACAGAGCAGAGTTTGACGACCGAAGCCGAAACCGAACCCGAGCGGCAACGACGCGACGCCAGCAGCGACGCTGCCGCGGCCTATATCAGGCCGGTAACACAACGTGTCGAGATCATTCTTTGCTCGACACGCGAACCAAACACAGCACCATTGACTCGACATTTGCTAGAGCATTCCTCTAAGCAAGTCACTCTTTTCGTAATTCATCGCATCGTTTACAATTCATAGCATCGTTTCTGAGTCATCGCATCGTTTATAATTCATCGCCTTGTTTACAATTCATCGCATCGTTTACAATTCATCGCATCGTTTATAATTCATCGCCTTGTTTATAATTCATCGCATCGTTTATAATTCATCGCATCGTTTATCTAGATAATTCCTCATCGCATCGTTTATTCATCGCATCGTTTATAATTCATCGCATCGTTTATAATTCATCGCATCGTTTATAATTCATCGCATCGTTTATATAGAGCATTCCTCTATATAAACCATCGCATCGTTTATAATTCATCGCATCGTTTTAATCTCATCGCATCGTTTATAATTCATCGCACAGTTTGCTAGAGCATTCCTCTAAGCAAACTATCGTTTGTAATTCATCGCATCGCTTATATAGAGCATCCCTCTATATAAACTCTTCGCTTCGTCTTAATCATCGCTACGGTTCTCTGGGTCATCGCACAGTTTGCTAGAGCATTCCTCTAAGCAAACTATCGTTTGTAATTCATCGCATCGCTTATATAGAGCATCCCTCTATATAAACTCTTCGCTTCGTCTTAATCATCGCTACGGTTCTCTGGGTCATCGCACAGTTTGCTAGAGCATCCCTCTAGGCAAACTATCGTTTGTAATTCATCGCATCGCTTATATAGAGCATCCCTCTATATAAACACTTCGCTTCGTCTTAATCATCGCTACGGTTCTCTGGGTCATCGCACAGTTTGCTAGAGCATCCCTCTAGGCAAACTATCGTTTGTAATTCATCGCATCGCTTATATAGAGCATCCCTCTATATAAACATTTCGCTTCGTCTTAATCATCGCTACGGTTCTCTGGGTCATCGCACAGTTTGCTAGAGCATCCCTCTAGGCAAACTATCGTTTGTAATTCATCGCATCACGTATATAGAGGCACTGCCGGATCATCGCATTAAGGGACTTTCAATATCGCCGACGGCGAGTTTCTCACTCGACACACGACAAACACAGTTGGGTTAGTTATCGTCGCAAGAACGAACTAGAAGCGATATTATCGGAGTTCAATATTGACACGACAGGCACCGTAGAGGAGCTACGCCGACGCCTTTCAGTGTTTATTGGCCGTGAGGACTTACCCGCCGCCACACGACAACGCTTGGACGAGCTGGCGGAGGTGTACGGGCCACGGTCCACACCAGATTCGCGATCACCTAGCCCTAGTAGACCCAAAGAGGAACGAGGGGAGGTGGAGCCAGCTACGGGAGTAAGTTTAACGGTACCTCCGCGACAGGCACCGAAGCGAACAATGAACGACGTCAACCCAGGGCAACCGGAACCATCCCCGATGGACAAGCATCGAGACGAACCCTCGTATGCCGGGCTGGCACAACAACTCCAGAAGTGGAGAATCACCTTTAATGGAAGAACGGACGCCCTCCGCTTCATAGAACAACTAGAGGAGAGAGCTGTTGCCTACCAAGTAGACATGGATTGCTTGCCCCGAGCTATGCCAGAATTCCTGACCGGTCGCGCCGAGGATTGGTTTCGAGGAAGTGGACTACAGAGCGCTACGTGGTCAATGTTTCGTCGGAGTTTCACCGACTTCTTCCTGCCGCCTCGATATTTCTCACGGCTTGGCGATGAGATTAGAGCAAGGACCCAGAGGGAGAAGGCACCCTTTCAGGACTACCTGATCGACATAAAGATCATGATGCAAAGGGACGGATTGAGCGAGACGGAACAGCTTGACCGGATCTATGACAACATGCTACCTGATTACCGGCTATACACGAAACGCACCGAGGTTGACACCATAGCAGCCTTGACCCGGATGGCTCTGACGTACGAGGAGTTGCGGAGTCTGGAGGATCAACGCGCAAGTAGACACAACGGAACGGGGCCACATCACGTAAATCCGTTTCGTAACCCCCCTACTCCACCCGGTACAGAGACGATGCACCGGTCCATCACGAATGCCACGACGGATCGCATTGATGTCACACGAGCTTGTCGACGGTGCGGAGAAATAGGGCATTTTCAGAGCAGTTGCCGAGCTCGTCCAGTGCTATTCTGTTGGGAATGCGGACGCAGAGGGATACGAACGGTAGAGTGTTGTCGACGACAGCAGCAGGGAAACGGCCAGCGTCTCCAGGGTCAAAGGGACCACCCGGGGACGGATCAGCCGTTGTCCCAACAATAAACAAGGAACTAAGCATCGTCGCGGGCCGGGTTACCGCCCCGGTTTGGGTGGCCGGATGGCCGATGGACGGAACCATCGACACCGGAGCCACGAGGAGCTTCGTCAGCACCGCAGCAGCAGCATACCTCCGACCCCAATGCAAGGAGCAGAGGGTATACACGACGATCACACTAGCTGACGGCACCACCAGAGTATTGGATAAGGTAATCCTAGCCGAGATTCACCTAGGCACCAAGAAAGTGACACTACCGCTACTCGTCCTGCCCACCGAAGTAGATGAGCTGATCTTGGGCCTGGACTACCTGAGAGCGATAGGAGCAACCCTTCAGTGCGGGGACTACAAGCTGAGATTCGGGGAAGAAATAGAGACGGAGGTCGCGAAGGCACCAGTGCTCTCGGAAGCCGTCACCGAACCTACCCAAGGAGGAGTCGTGCGCCGTAGCACGCAACCGGAGGCGACTCCAGCCGAGGAGTTAGGAACGGGAACGACAACCGAGGCACTGGGAATGGATTCCACTGACACGTGTCTAACGTCGGCATCCGCGGAACGCAACATGACTGCTACAGCGGGCCGAATAGACCCGGGCATACCCGAAGAGCCGTGCCAGGCTGGTATGCACACGGACCCCCTCTCCAACCCACACGTAGTCCAGTTCTTAGAACGAGAACTAAGGAAGTTTGCGGCGTTGCACGGAACCACGTCAATCACCGAACATCGTATTACGATGCGGGATGACAGGCCCATTAAACAACGCTACTACCCAAAGAATCCAGCCATGCAGCAAGTTATCAACGACCAGGTGGATGACTTGTTACGCCAAGGATGCATCGAGCCATCTAGGAGCCCCCACAGCGCACCAATCGTTCTCGTGCGCAAGAAAAACAACCAATGGCGCATGTGTGTGGACTACCGCCAATTGAACGAGCGATCAATCCCCGATGCATATCCACTGCCACGAATGAACCATATCTTGGAACGCCTACGGAATGCCAAATTCATCTCTACGTTGGATCTCAAGAATGGATACTGGCAAATCCCCATGGCAAAGGACAGCCGGGAATGTACCGCATTTACGGTACCTGGCCGAGGCTTATTCCAATGGAAAGTCATGCCGTTCGGACTTCACTCTGCACCAGCTACGTTTCAAAGGGCACTTGATGGTATCATCGGCCCAGATATGGAACCATTTGCTTTTGCATACCTGGACGACATCGTAGTAGTGGCATCGACGTTGGAAAAACATATGGAAGTTCTCGGAGAAGTGTTCAGGAGGCTACATCGAGCGAACCTACGCCTGAACCCAGAGAAGTGCCTGTTCTTTAGGAGAAGGCTCACGTACCTGGGGCATGTCATAAGCGAGGCTGGTATTCACACGGACCCAGAGAAGATCGAAGCGGTACAAAATTTGAAGCCACCGTCGACACTCAAGGAACTAAGGCAGTGCATTGGCCTAGCCTCATGGTACCGCCGGTTCGTACCGAACTTCGCAGACATCGTCCAGCCCATGACAATACTTCTCCGGAAGGGTCAAAAGTGGGCATGGAATCAACCGCAACAGCAGGCATTCGAGGAGCTAAAGGCGAAATTGGTGCAGGCGCCAGTGCTAGCATGTCCCGACTTCAACCAACGTTTCACATTACAGACAGACGCGAGCGATTATGGCCTAGGAGCGGTATTAACACAAGAGATCGATAACCAGGAGCGAGTGGTCGCGTACGTGAGCAGGCGGTTAGCCAAGGAAGAGATGAATTACAGCGCAACGGAAAAGGAATGTCTAGCCATCGTCTGGGCCATACGGAAGCTAAGATGTTACCTGGAAGGGTACCATTTCTCCGTAATAACCGACCATTTGGCGCTAAAATGGATGAATTCGATAGAAAATCCTTCGGGGAGGATCGCCAGGTGGACGCTGGAGCTACAACAGTACCAGTTCGACGTCCAGTACAGGAGGGGGAAGCAGAACGTGGTCGCGGATGCGCTTTCGCGACAACCCACGGAGACACTGCACAGTGCACAAGAGGAGACACCCACTTGCCAATGGTGGCAACGACGGATGAAGGCTGTGAAGGAAGACCCGAAGCAGTTCCCCGAGTATCTCGTGACCAACAACCAGCTCTATCGCCACGTTGGAAGCCGTCCCGCAGAAGAGGAACATACACAGTGGAAACTTTGCGTCCCCAAGGAACACCGTCTGCGAGTACTCCAGGAATGCCACGATAAACCCACGGCTGGCCATCTCGGCATCCGGAAGACGGTAACCCGAGTGGCCCAGCGCTATTATTGGCCTGGATACTTTCGAGATGTTGCCCGTTACGTACGACGATGCGAGTCTTGCCAGAAATACAAGGCCAGTCAGCTACAGGCAGCCGGAAAGATGTTGACGCGGCAGGTCGACGGACCGTTCCACACGGTGTGCGCAGACTTCGTAGGCCCCTTACCGAAGTCTAAGATGGGAAACACCATGCTATTAGTTCTGTTCGACCATTTCAGCAAATGGGTCGAACTCATTCCACTTCGGCGAGCGACATCATCCACCTTGGAAAAGGCGATCAGAGAGAGGATCATTAGTCGGTTTGGTACCCCGAGACGAATGGTCTGTGACAACGGAACACAGTTCACCAGCAAAGCATTCCGCAACTTCCTTCAACAGGCGGGAATCGAGGTCCAATACACCGCACAGTACAGCCCGAACCAGAACCCGACAGAACGAGCAAACCGAACTGCGAAGACGATGATCGCACAATACCTGGATGGACATCAGAACACATGGGACACACTACTTCCGGAGTTTAGCCTGGCCATCAACTCGAGCGTATCCGACACGACCGGGTATAGCCCCGCGTTCATGGTACAAGGTCGTGAACCACGACTGCCAGGAGCTCTCTTCGAGGAAGTCACCCCAGGGACGGGACAACCGGCTCTATCGATTCAAGAGAAGGCGGATCGGCTACGAGAAACGCTCCAGATAGCCCAGGCAAACGCACAGAGGGCAGCACTCGAACAGAGTCGCCACTACAATTTGCGACGGAGGGACTGGCGGCCAGCCATAGGCAGTCAGGTACTGGTACGGACACATTTCCTGAGTAAGCGGCCGAGATTTGCTGCGAAACTCCCCGATTCATCCCCTTCAGATCAAATACTTTCAAACGTAGTAAGACACTCGTAGAGGACCACACCCCGAGCATGGACCTGAGGTTAATTATTATTTTAAAGAGGGCATGGAGCCCTAGGTTTTATTATTATTTTTTAATGTATTAATCATTTATATTTTGTTAGTTTTAAGAAAGTGAAATATAGCAAGGAGCTAAGTAAACAAAATAGAGTTATTAGTCAGATATACCCTAGAGAAAGGGAATAGATTAGTTAGGGTATAGAACGGCAACCCGCTAGCGACAAACCACCGGCAGAGCAGCGGTAAGACCAACGACGCACACACCCAACGAATTACATGGAGATCGACATCGAAAGAAAACGCAAAACAGACGAAACCATGGCGACGCCGCACAGCAGAAAACAACGACGACGGCAGCGAAAGAGAACAAGCTACAGAGGGAGAGACAGCAGCCAGACAGCAGACGAAACAATTGCGACGCCGCACAGCAGAAAACAACGACGCCGGCAGCGAAAGAGAGCGAGCTACAGAGGGAGAGACAGCAGCCAGATAGCAGACGAAACAATTGCGACGCCGCACAGCAGAAAACAACGACGCCGGCAGCGAACGAGAGCAAGCGACAGAGAGAGAGAAGCAGCAGCGAAGCAGCGGACGAGACCGATAGCGAGCGACACAGCAGCAAAGCAGCGACGCTGGCAGCAAGCAAGAACAAACAGAGGGAAGCAGAACATCGTGACGTCGGCAGCCAAAGCGAGACGCAAAACGGCACGCGACAAATGAGAGCGCGCTGCCGCTGATCTTGCTGGCAGAGGACGCTTAGAAGCGATTAGCATAATTTACGCTCGGGCACTTGGTTTTTCACCACCGAAACGAGAGGACGGAGAAACATGCGTGAGCAGGTAAGCGTGGTTGCCGGCTAGGGAGGTTAGGTTAGGTCAGGTTTTCGTGAGACGGTGCGAGGAGTGCTAGACAATAAGTGAAACAAAACAGTGAATAAACTCAACAGTGCAACGAAAATTACACGGCTTGGTAATTTCATAATCCACCTACGACGACGCACAGTGGGACGAGCCGACAAATTACTGCGTTTTACGCGTATATTTGTCGACGACAGAGACAGTGGAATCTAGCACGTTTTACGTGCAGACAGCCACAGACGACGCACAGTGGGACGAGCAGACAAATTACTGCGTTTTACGCGTATATTTGTCGACAACAGAGACAGTGGAATCTAGCACGTCTTACTTGCAGATCGCCACCGACGACGCACAGTGGGACAAATAGGCAAATTACGGCGTTTTACGCGTACATTTGCCGACATAACGAACAGTGAAACCTAGCGCGTTTTACGCGCAGATAACCATAGACGACGCACAGTGGGACATAGCCCGTTTTACGGGGACCTATGTATCATACCGGGATTCCTCATCGTTGGTGTGCCAAATAAACTCTTTTCCACTCAGTCGTATTTTGCCCTATAATAGTCGCTAATTTCATCGCAGCGTCTATTTAGTCTCGCTCCATGGTTCCAGGTTTTTATAAATTTTCTTATAAAGAGGACTCCGGTAGACTGAGAAATACCCCAGCCAGAACCTTCTTTACACTTTTAATCAATTTTCTTTCAAATAATTGTTTTTTAATTTTTTTTTTTTACCCACTTTTTTTTTGATTTGATTAAACAAATTTTTTTAAATAAATTAAAAATCTTTTTTTTCCATTTTTGTAGACAGGCCCAAAGAAGAAAAAAGTGTTGTTTTTAATTTAAAAAAAATAAAAAATTTTTTAAAAAAAAAAAAAAATTATTTTTTTATAAAAAAAAAAAAAAAAATTTTTTTTTTTACTTAACCATAAAATTAAATTTAATTATTTAAATCGATAGGAATTTATTACTATTATTTGTGATAGAGCATTCTTTTTTAAAATCCTTTCAAATCTTTAGCTATGCGATTGGAGAATTGGCTTTGATTAAACTTGCACATAGACCAGCAAAAAGGGTCAGAATGCTGACAAAATTAATTAATTTATACTGTACATATTACATTTTATTGCCTTGATCGCATTAGATTCTTGCGTCGGCTTAATTCACCAAAGAAAAGTGAAGAAAATATATAAAAGAAAACTGCAAACGATTTTTTTGTTTTTGCTCCGCGCAGTGTGGTAGCGCTGGCAGGAGGCTTTCAAACAAACGAACGGCGTTATCACTCTTTCAACGCCAACATGCCGTCAGCATTATCCGCAACGGGGTTGCTCCAGCGATCAAGCACAAGTAGTCCGAAACAGGTTGTTATGTGCGGTCTATGTGCGCCTCCAACGATGTGTACAGTGTCGTTGGCCGCGTGCACGATGGCCGCAAACAATGTTCGCACACAATGCGACGATGCTTCAGATGTGCGCCGTGGTGGCATCAAACATGTGCCCTTAGCACCTATTCCTTGTCTTCTTCCAGGAAAATATACTCCAAAAACTTATTTTGGGCTTGGCCTTTATAAATTCACTAAATAAGTGCACTTAGGCACGGCGCACAATTTTTCTGCACTTTTAATGCATTAAAACAAAACAAATTGTTGAGAATATGCTCGATGGCAAAAAAATAATTTTACACTTAATCACTTAATGCGACTGGTTTGGTTAATTGTCAAACAGGAAATAGGCCGATCGAGGAAGTCGACACCTACTCGAAATATCGTATGCCCAAAGGTGATTTGCATGCATTATCGATTAATCGCATACATGGTTGAGTCCTGCCATCGATCGATAGTTAACAGTGCTTTAACATAACAGCTGTTGCTATCGTGAAACAGTCGCGTCCAAAATAATGCATACAAAAAAATAACTTTTATGTGTTGCATACGTTAGGGCGCACACCTACAAGATGTTTGAATTAATGCCTGCGCAGATCGAAGTTGTGAGGTTGAAGCTGTCTCAAAGACAAGTGTTTCGGAAAACTATTCTGCAGAGCACTTTGTTTGCGAACAAAGCTACCGGGACAGTGTTTGAAAATTGCCGACAGGACATTTTGAAATCAGTGTGTCTTTAAAGACTGATCCCAAAGAGCTCCAATGTTCACTAGAAATGGTTAAAAGACAGGTTCTCTCGTTAGGACGTAGAGGTTTTAATGCTGAAATCAATGTTAGGTATTTAAGCTTCATGAACGAGTATATTATACTTGGTCGCTTGTCCGTCTCAGATTCAAAAGTTCCACCAGGACCACATCACGCCTTTTCACACCAGTGCATCCTGAGTCCTGATATCAGTTCCACCACGCTTCGAGTGATGTTTGGGCCTCGTGTAAGTCAAACAGGGAAAAATCAGGTGCCCGAAATTCTCGTAGTGGGCGAATATCAATTGGCAAAATGGTTTTCAAACCATTTTTACGTATTAAAAAGGAGGCAGATATAAGAAACGTTTGATTTCTAATGATGCCGATTGGACAAATACGCTTGGCATGAGGAGGACACCAAGGTCAGATACTTTTCAGTATCACTTGGAAGGTAGCTTAGCCAAATTAACTACTACCAAGCGAAAAACATTGATTGACATTATCAAGAGGGTGTGACGTTCCGAAACTCAAATTTTGTCATAAACAATCGCAATCGCTGACTCCATTTGTTCACAAGTTAGACGATTTAGGAAGACGAATCACTTTGACTCAGTTAGGAGTAGATTAGGAGTAAATTAATATCAGAAAAATCCACTGATGCTTTTATTCGAATCCAGAACAGCTTCAGCGCTACACATGTCAACCCCGTCTGGCGGTACTTGGACAAGGCGACACATTTCGTGGGAACGAGGAACCTGATGATGGATTTCCAATATTCATTCGATCGACAGCAGCGACGTCTTCCGTTCGCATCGGAACGAGTGATGAAGTGGAGGCTCATCCCTCCGAGAGCAATGTTCAGGTTGGTTCGGCGGTAAAACAGCCATGACTAGCAAAGGATTGAAGGCGATCCCTTCAAGGTGGCCGGAATGTTGGATCATAAGCATAGGCTAATAGTATAAGAAATTATTATGAATTGTTAGTATAAGTAATTAGATGGAACTATTGAATTGTCTAGAAGTATAAGCGAATCTCTTATATTTAAGCTAGCTAGTAAGTTCTTGTTTTCGGCAATGCAGCTGTCGCGAGCGGCAGGCAGTTCGTTGTTTGACATCGCTTTGACCACACGCACGCTGCCAAGCAGTTCCTCGATTGCTAAGTCCCAAATAAATTGTTAATTTTACGAAATTGCAATTTGTTTTTATTTGTTGTTTTTGATTTTTCAATCTTCGCGCTTTGAGGACTTAATTATCTTCGCCTTCCATCTTACACCAAAAGACTCTTGCTTCTTAACATTCCGTCCTTACTAATCGAAGAAGAGTTCTTGGAGTCATTTTCCTCCAAAAATTAATTATCTCTGATATCTGCTCCCCATCTCTTTTAAAACGCCTTAAATTTAATATTCCCACCATGACCACCAGATACTACATCCCTTTATTTCATCCTACATGCACTACTGACTACGCTTTGCACAATCGTTTTCGGGTATTATGCGCTAATTAGAATGAATACTACAGACTCATTTGACACATCTCTCTCTCTCTCTTTACCATCTTAAAGTTTCTCTTTACAGCCAACTCCGTTATATCTCTGATTTCCAAGGAAAGTAAGAATGGAGTCTCTGCCATTCATTCTTCCCCCTTAAATCAGAGACCTTTCGAGTTAGTTTTGGCATAATTTTCTTGGATCTGGTTGTGTTTTTCTAGGTTTTTCCCAACCCTTGCAACAAATGTTGGATCAATTTCTTTGCTTTTTATTCCCAGATTAATAATTAATAATCTAGTTACTTTCTTTTAAATTTCAGATTCATTTAAATTCAAATTTTTTTAATAATTACTTTTATTATAACCATTAATTTTAATTATATATCTCTAAATGACAATCATATAGTTAAATACTCGCGACTGCTTTTTAGTCTTCGTAAATGCATAAATAAATAAAAATAAATAAATGTCATTAGATGAACACATACCACCGTCTCAAGAAGCCAATTGAAATGTGCAAAAGATAAAAGGTAGCTTCACAATCTCTGATGTAATAAAACCTATGCCCACTTATGAAGGAAACTCAGAAGACTTTGGAGAATTTATTACAGATGTTGAAGAAATACTGTTGTTTATAAAAAGCTCAGTGCAAACTCCGACAGGATTATTTATTTTAAGAGCAACAAGAAACAAAATACAAGGGAAAGCCCACGAAATATTTAATCAAACAAGAGTAAAATTAAATTGGAACGATGTAAAAAATATACTTGTCAGACAATTTTCGGACAAATGGACAGAATCTGACTTAATTGCTGAACTGGTTATTTTAACAACACAGAGTCACCCTGTAGAAATTCTTTACGAAAAGGTTACCAGCATCCAGAGAGCTTTAATAAGCATTGTCGACGAAAAGGAAACTAATTCAACAGTGCGAGAAACAAACAAGAAAGGCTACAGTCGAGCGAGCCGACTGTAAAAGACCCCGTACTCCTTCTAGTGCGCGTTTTTCCATACAAATCACCAATTTTTGACCGATTTGTCCTATGGGAGCTATAGGCTATAGTTGTCTGATCCGGACCAAACTTGGTGAGGAAAGTTATAATGGTACCATATATATAATGTGTTAGTTTGGTTGCAATCGCTCAACTAAAACTTCATGTCTCCATACAAATCACCAATTTTCGACCGATTTGTCCTATAGGAGCTATAGGCTATAGTTGTCCGATCCGGACCAAACTTGGTGAGGATAGTTATAATGGTACCATATATATAATGTGTTAGTTTGGTTGCAATCGCTCAATTAAAACTTCATGTCTCCATACAAATCACCAATTTTCGACCGATTTGTCCTATGGGAGCTATAGGCTATAGTTGTCCGATCCGGACCAAACTTGGTGAAGATAGTCATAATGGTACCATATACATAATGTGTTAGTTTGGTCTCAATCGCTCAACTAAAACTTCATGTCTCCATACAAATCACAAATTTTCGACCGATTTGTCCTATGGGAGCTATAGGCTATAGTTGTCCGATCCGGATCAAACTTGGTGAGGATAGTTATAGTGGTACCATACACATAATGTGGTCTCTGTAGCTTTAACCGTTTTCAAGTTATGGTGATGTGAAAAAAGATTTGAAATAAACCTGATCTGCTCGCGAAGCAGACGGACTTTCATTCCAAATTTGGTGGCTCTAGCTCTTGTAGTTTAGAAGATCCAGGTGTTCATACAGACGGACGGACAGACGGACGGACGGACGGACGGACAGACGGACAGACGGACATTGCTATACCGTCTCGGCTGTTGATGCTGATCAAGAATATATATACTTTATGGGGTCGGCCATGCCTCCTTCTGCCTGTTACGCACATTTCGCTTCAGACAAACTTAATAGACCCCTATACTCTTTTTTAGAGTACGGGGTCTAACAAAACAAGAAAGAAAAGTACAGTCGAGCATGCCCAACCGTAGAATACTCTCTGCATTTTATTTCCGATTATTTCAATAAAATCGGTATCCGAGTATATCAGTTGATAGTCCTTGCAATAAAACACGTCGAAACAAAAACATCTGTTTGTATGTATGCACATATGCATTTGACGTTACATGTATGCACGCACACAATTGGTTGGCACGGCCAGTATTCGCGGGCAGCGCTGCCGCTAGAAAGCAGCGAAAACGTTCCTCCCATGTTTGTATGCTTCTGTCTCGCTTGCACACATGCATTGACATTGCGTTCAATTATTAACTTTCTTACATGTCTAGCTCTTTTGTTTATAGTTCGGTTTGTATGCAACTTTCGGGATAGTTTGATATATTTTGTCTTCAAATGAATTTGAAATATCAATACTGTGTGATAAGATCAAATGCCTTAAAATCGGCATTGAAGTTTAAAAATTATTTTATTTCTTGTGGGAAAAGGGGGCGTGGCAGTCCAAAATTTTTAATGACAATGCATTTATGCCGTCTCTAGAAACCTCCCTACCAAAATTGGTACTCCTAAGAGATATTCACCTAAAACATCAATTTTTTCCGAGGTGTGTCTAGTTTTTTGCTTATTGTGGGCGAATAGGGCGTGGCATCGAAAAAAAAAAGATTCTTGTGTTGACTGACTTAATATTGACTAAATTCAAACTTGTAGCTCTTACCATCTCTGAAATCTGTTTGTTCATACGGACAGACGGACATGGCTAATTCGACTCGGCTTGTGATGCTGATCAAGAATATATATACTTTGTGGGGTCTGCCACGCCTCCTTCTGCCTGTTACATACTTTTCACAAACCCAATATACTCTCTCTTGCAGAGAGTATAAAAAGGTTTTCGTATATAGAATTTAGAGGTAATTTATCTAAACAGATTTGTTACGCCCTATTCAAAGGTATTTAAGATAAAACGATAAGAGATAAGCGCTAAAAGATAAGGTATAAAAGAAAACTCTAGCTGTAACACTCTTTCGGCCCCACGTTGAGCGCCATTTAATTATGTAACTAACACATGAAGTCCAGCAGACTGGAGGCGTACTCTGCCTACGGGGTCGACTAGAGCTCAGGGAAAGTGGGGTGGGGACTTTGCCACCTTATAAGCTGCTGTGCCACATAACTAAAAATTGTAGACAGAGTTGATTAAGGAAAACGACGTAACCATAAAATGAACAGAACAACGGCCAGAATGACAATCTTTAGAGAAGAGCTGTGATGTTGATGTTCTTCTTCTTTACCCTCCCAACCTGTAAAGACTTTAAAGTTACATGCCTTTACCCTAATGTCAATGCAACAATATTTATCTGAGGTGCCCATTAAACAGGATATTTTAATTCATTACGATTTTTAGAAAATACAATCGAAAGGTAACCATTCGTAGGTTTTAATACTCATTTTAAGAAAATGCTGTCTTTACAAAATTCAGTTGAGATCAGCTAATTGTCGACATTACGAATTTTTAAAGCAAACATACATGTCTTATAAATTTAATCGCAAAAATGTAATACAATATATGTCTGCTTTTGATTGATTTTAGCTAGGTATGTATATTATTATACCCGTTACTCGTAGAGTAAAAGGGTATATTGTATTCGTTGCAATGTATGTAACAGGGAGAAGGAGACATGGCAGACCCAATAAAGTATATATATTCTTGATCAGCATGGCTAGCCGAGTCGATATAGCCATGTCCGTCTGTCCGTCCGTCCGTCTGTCCGTCTGTGTGAACAAAAGGATCTCAGAGACTATAAGAGCTAGAAAGGCCCGAGTGGTCGCAAACGAAAGATAAAATGCCCAAGCAGTACAAGTTTGCTTTTGTTTTTTGACACGCCCACTTTAGGGCGTTCTATGTGCATACAAAGGTAAAAACAGGTAAAAATAGCATGTTTTAGTTTAGAAAACTTTTTTGTTAGTAATGCTATCTAAGCCAAATTGACACAGAAAGTACACGTCTAGGGAGTACATATACTGACCAAGTTTGATCCAAATTGGACAACTATATCGTATAGCTCCCATAGGGACAATCGGTAAAAAATACGCTCCAAATATGAATTTATATGAATAACTTTTGCGTTGGCCAATCAATCGAAGTGAAACTTACACAGAATATATCTGTCAATAATATAAATATGTTGACCAAGTTTCATCCAAATCGGACGACTATATCGTATAGCTCCCATAGGGACGATCGGTCAAAAATACGCTGTAAATATGATTTTGTATGAAAATGTTCTGCGTTTCTCAAGTCATCTGAATTAAAATCAATAGGGTCGATTACCTAAACGATTGTACTATTATTAATATTATTAATAATATATTATATTGTTAATAATATAATTAAACTGAGTAACGGGTATCCTAAAGTCGCGAGGCGACTATAGCATTCTTTCTTGTTTTTCTTACTTTTAATCAATTTTCTTTCAAATAGTTGTTATATAATTTATTTTTTTAACTCACTCATTTGTGATGTGGCTTAGCCAGTTTTACATACGTGATTAAAGCTGCTTTTACTCCATTGTAGTCGACAGGCCTGAAGACGAACGATGTGCTGTTTGAACTTCAAATGGATTAGAATATATTTAAATAACAACTAATATTCATGTTATTATACATACCATACCAAAATTTGATTTTCTTACTTAACCATAAAATTAAATTTAATTATTTAAATCGATAGGAATTTATTACTATTATTTGTGATAGAGCATTCTTTTTTAAAATCCTTTCAAATCTTTAGCTATGCGATTGGAGAATTGGCTTTGATTAAACTTGCACATAGACCAGCAAAAAAGGGTCAGAATGCTGACAAAATTAATTAATTTATACTGTACATATTACATTTTATTACCTTGATCGCATTAGATTCTTGCGTCGGCTTAATTCACCAAAGAAAAGTGAAGAGAATATAAAAAAGAAAACTGCAAACGATTTTTTTTTTGTTTTTGCTCCGCGCAGTGTGGTAGCGCTGGCAGGAGGCTTTCAAACAAACGAACGGCGTTATCACTCTTTCAACGCCAACATGCCGTCAGCATTATCCGCAACGGGGTTGCTCCAGCGATCAAGCACAAGTAGTCCGAAACAGGTTGTTATGTGCGGTCTATGTGCGCCTCCAACGATGTGTACAGTGTCGTTGGCCGCGTGCACGATGGCCGCAAACAATGTTCGCACACAATACGTAGTCAATACGACGATACTTCAGATGTGCGCCGTGGTGGCATCAAACATGTGCCCTTAGCACCTATTCCTTGTCTTCTTCCAGGAAAATATACTCCAAAAACTTATTTTGGGCTTGGCCTTTATAAATTCACTAAATAAGTGCACTTAGGCACGGCGCACAATTTTTCTGCACTTTTAATGCATTAAAACAAAACAAATTGATGAGAATATGCTCGATGGCAAAAAAATAATTTTACACTTAATCACTTAATGCGACTGGTTTGGTTAATTGTCAAACAGGAAATAGGCCGATCGAGGAAGTCGACACCTACTCGAAATATCGTATGCCCAAAGGTGATTTGCATGCATTATCGATTAATCGCATACATGGTTGAGTCCTGCCATCGATCGATAGTTAACAGTGCTTTAACATAACAGCTGTTGCTATCGTGAAACAGTCGCGTCCAGTCAGTGAAATATGTTTTTTGTTTACTTTTTAAATTTTAATTATTTACATAAACTTCAAAGCGGAGTGTGGTCTAAGTAGTAAAGATGCCTTATCTAATTCTTCGCACTTGTATGTTAACCCGGGATCATGGGTTCGAGCGCCGTCAGGGACATTTTATTAATTTTTGTTATATAACAAAAAAATATTACATGTAAATGCAGATAGTCGAGCACCTTTAACAGAGGGGCGTGGTGCAGCTGGTAGGGCTCTGACGCGTGAGCATGAAGTTCGAGGTTCAAATCCCGTCAGTGAATTATTTTGATTATTATTATTTTTTTATTTCAATTTAAATTTAAAATAATAATTTCGAATTGTAAAATAATAATTTCAAATTGTAAGACATGGCTTATTTTTAAAATAAGCCAAGTATGAAAAATTGTGCATTTAATTGTGTATATATTTACATACATTTGTATATAAATATGTATGTATACAAAATGTGAATCACTCCGCTTTTCTTCTTTTTCGTATGGAAAATGCGCACTTCTGTGAGTACGGGGTCTTTTACAGTCGGCTCGCTCGACTGTAGCCTTTCTAACTTGTTTTTAATAATTACTTTTATTATAACCATTAATATTAACTATATATCTCTAAATGACAATCATATAGTTAAATACTCGCGACTGCTTTTAGTCTTCGTAAATGAATAAATAAATAAAAATAAATAAATGTCATTAGATGAACACATACCACCGGCTCAAGAAGCCAATTGAAATGTGCAAAAGATAAAAGGTAGCTTCACAATCTCTGATGTAATAAAAACTATGCCTACTTGTGAAGAAAATTCAGAAGACTTTGGAGAATTAATTACAGATTTTGAAGAAATACTGTTGCTTAAAAAAGCTCAGAGCAAACTCCGACAGGATTATTTATTTTAAGAGCAACAAGAAACAAAATACAAGGGAAAGCCCACGAAATATTGAATCAAACAAGAGTAAAATTAAATTGGAACGATGTAAAAAATATACTTGTCAGACAATTTTCGGACAAATGGACAGAATCTGGCTTAATTGCTGAACTGGTTATTTTAACAACACAGAGTCACCCTGTAGAAATTCTTTACGAAAAGGTTACCAGCATCCAGAGAGCTTTAATAAACATTGTCGACGAAAAGGAAACTAATCCAACAGTGCGAAAAACAAACAAGAAAGGCTACAGTCGAGCGAGCCGACTGTAAAAGACCCCGTACTCACAGAAGTGCGCATTTTCCATACGAAATAGAAGAAAAGCGGAGTGATTCACATTTTGTATATTTTGTATGTATATATATGTATATACATATGTATGTAAATAAATACACAATTATATGCACAATTGTCTTACTTGGGTTATTTTAAAAAAAAAAAACAAGAAAGAAAAGTACAGTCGAGCATGCCCAACCGTAGAATACTCTCTGCATTTTATTTCCGATTATTTCAATAAAATCGGTATCCGAGTATATCAGTTGATAGTCCTTGCAATAAAACACGTGGAAACAAAAACATCTCTTTGTATGTATGCACATATACATTTGACGTTACATATATGCACGCACACAATTGGTTGGCACGGCAAGTATTCGCAGGCAGCGCTGCCGCTAGCAAGCAGCGAAAACGTTTCTCCCATGTTTGTATGCTTCTGTCTCGCTTGCACACATGCATTGACATTGCGTTCAATTATTAACTTTCTTACATGACTAGCTCTTTTGTTAATAGTCCGATTTGTATGCAACTTTCAGGATAGTTTGATATATTTTGTCTTCAAACGAATGTGAAATTACAATACTGTACGCTAAGAACATATGCCTTAAAATCGGCATTGAAGTTTGAAAATTATTTTATTTCTTATGGGAAAAGGGGGCGTGGCAGTCCAAAATTTTTAATGACAATGCATTTATGCCGTCTCTAGAAACCTCCCTACCAAAATTGGTACTCCTAAGAGATATTCGCCTAAAACATCAATTTTTTCCGAGGTGTGTCTAGTTTTTTTCTCATTGTGGGTGAACGGGGTGTGGCATCGAAAAAAAATATTCTTGTATTGACTGACTCAATATCGAGTCGATACTGACCAAATTCAACCTTGTACCTCTTACCATCTCTGAAATCTGTTTGTTTACACGGACAGACAGACGGACAGACAGACGAACATGGCTATATCGACTCGACTTGTGATGCTGATCAAGAATATATATACTTTGTGGGGTCTGCCACGCCTCGTTCTGCCTGTTACATACTTTTCACAAACCCAATATACTCTTGCAGAGAGTATAACAACGACCAAAAACCAAATAGACAACAGAATAGCCAAATGGTTAGAAACGACGAGCATGAGAATAGGCAACAACAAATCTAAAACGCTAGACAAAACCAAAATGTTAACTGGCAGCAAACAGACAGCAACAAAATCAGACAGCAAGACAAAATTATAACGCTAATCAACAGCAAAATATTCAACAACTACCACCAGAGGCACAACAAAATACACAATAATTGAAAAATGTTCGAAAGCATTTATACTAATAATGGAGAAATAAAAATAACAATTATTTGGTCAAATCAAAAGTACCAAGTGAATTCAAATATTCAGATGTGGCACAAACACGATGGGTAGCTATGTCGCTAGAAAAACCTTATGATTTTCTATTGGGCATGGATTTTATCCAAGAAAATGTGGAAAATATTGATTTCAAAAACAAAAGAATAAAGCTTAACAATGGGGTCGAAATTCCGTTCCTATACAAACTATCACAAGACATTTGTGTTATGAAAGTAAGTGAAATTGAAGACCTTAGTTTGGAAGAACTAAATGTTGAGGAGGCTCAAATAATATGAAATTTAACGAAAAAATATGAAAAACTATACTTCAAAGAAGAAGATCAGTTAACCAACACCAATACAATAGTTCATAATATCAGAACAACCACAGACCATCACATTAATTCAAAACTTTATAGGGTTTCCCCAAAATATGAGGAGGAAGTGAGGAATCAAATTATAGAAATGGAAACAAATGGAATTATAAGGAAAAGCAGAAGTAAATACAGTTCACCTATATGTGTGATTCCGAAAAAAATTGACAAGTCAGGCATTCAAAAATAGCGCATTTGCGTAGACTATAGGAGACTAAACCAAGTAACCGTTCCAGATAAGTATCCTATACCTATCATGGACGCTGTATTGGACAAACTTGGTAAAGCCCAATACTTTACCACCCTAGACTTAGCTAAGGAATATCATCAAATTCTAATGACTGAAGAAGACATAGAACAAACAGCTTTCATAACACCAATGGGTCTTTATGAATACGTACGAAAGCCATTCGGGCTGAAAAATGCCCCAGCCACATTCCAGAGATTGATGAATGAGATTTTAAGAGACTACATAAACAAAATTTGCGTAGTGTATCTTGATGATATATTAATATTCTCAGCAAAACTTGAAGAACACAAAATCGCTCTTGAAAAAATTTTTAAAGTACTACGAAAACATAATTTGAAAATTCAGCCAAACAAATGCTCGTTTATGAAAAAACACACAGAATATTTAGGACACATTCTTACTAAAGAGGGCTTGAAACCAAACCCATAGAAAATAGAAGCTATACAGGAAATCCAGTTACCAAAAACCGAAAAACAATTAAAAGGGTTTCTCGGCATGACCGGATTTTACAGGAAATTTATTAAAGACTATTCCAAAATAGCTTATCCAATGATAAGATATTTACAAAAAGGAATCACAATAAACACAAATGACCCGCAGTATATTGATGCATTTGAGAATCTCAAAGCTCTTATAAGCTCACACCCAATTCTGAAATATCCAGAATTTGACAAACCATTTACAATCACTACAGATACCAGTGATTACGCTATAGGTGCAGTGTTGTCCCAACAAGGACAACCAATAGCATTTGTGTCACGAACACTCAACAAACACGAGAAAAATTATAGCACAATTGACAAAGCATTTTTATCCATCGTACATGCCGTAAATTATTTTAAACACTATTTGGTAGGAAACAAATTCCACATCGTAACAGATCATGCCCCTATTAAATACCTAATTTCAAAATTTAAGGGAAAAGAAATGACCACTAGGCACCAGAGATGGATTTTAAAATTACAAGAATTTGATTATGACATAACATACTTAAAATGAAAAGATAATAAAGTAGCAGACTTTTTAAGTAGGCAGCAAACAGCCCAGCTAATAAATAATGAAAATAAAGATGAATCTAACTTCGAATTCACAAACACACAGCATTCTGCAGATGAAGAAGAATTGACCCATTTTTGGATAAAAGAAGATATTGTCAATAAATACAAAACTCAGATTATTATAACATATACAGCAACAGATAACAATATTGTACAACACGGAAGAAAGATAATTGAAATTAATCCAGCTGATTCAGAATCAGAGATTGAAATAAAATTACAAAACAATATAGAAAAAGGAACAGTAGGAATTTTTTCAGAAGTACCAGATTCAATATACCACAAAATACAATGTATATTAATAAACATTTTCTCCCATTGCAAAATTTTTAAAATGCACAATAAGAGCACAGGAAATATCAAGTGAGGAAGAATTGCATAAACAAATTTCCATATACCACACTAAAGATTCATTACACAGTGGTATAAATGAAGCATTCAATTCGCTTAAGGATAAAATATATTAGAAATCCAATTAAACCTAAATTTCAATTTACAGAAACCCCAGATACAACAAGTAAGAAAGGCTACAGTCGAGAGAGCCGACTGTAAAAGACCCCGTACTCACAGAAAAAGAAGAAAAAGGGAGTGATTCACATTTTGTATACATACATATTTATATGCAAATGTATGTAAATATATACACAATTAAATGCACAATTTCCTTACTTGGCTTATTTGAAAAATAAGCCATGTCTTACAATTTGAAATTATTATTTTACAATTCGAAATTATTATTTTAAATTTAAATTGAAATAAAAAAAAAAAAACAATAATTAAAATAATTCACTGACGGGACTCGAACCGCAGACTTCACGCACACGCGTCAGAGCCCTAACAACTCCACCACGCCCCTCTCTTAAAAGCGCTCGACTATCTGCATTTACATATAATATTTTTTTGTTATTTTGTTATATAGCAAAAATTAATAAAATGTCCCTTACGGCGCTCGAACCCATGATCCCGGGTTCACATACAAGTGCGAAGAATTAGATCAGGCATCTATACCACTTAGACCACACTCCGCATTAAAGTTTATGTAAATAATTAAAATTTAAAAAGTAAATAAGTAGAATGTCACTACGCTCCATATTGAAATTGTAGTAGCTAAACGTAGAGTTAAAACTTTTATTGCAAGCAAATGTAAACAAACAATTTATTCATAAAATTCAGCATTTTTGATTAATTTGTTTTATATGTTATTGTTGTCCGATTTGGACCAAATTTGGTGAGGATACTTTTAATAATTATTCACACATTCTCTGTAAGTTTGGTTGCGATCGCTCAACTAACATTACGTGTCTTCATACAAATTTTTAGACCCCGTACTCTAAAAAAGAGTAGAGGGGTCTATTAAGTTTGTCTGAAGCGAAATGTGCATAACAGGCAGAAGGAGGCGTGGCCGACCACATAAAGTATATATATTCTTGATCAGCATCAACAGCCGAGTCGATATAGCGATGTCCGTCTGTCTGTCTGTCTGTCCGTCCGTATGAACACCTGGATCTTCTAAACTACAAGAGCTAGAGCAGCCAAATTTGGAATGAACGTCCGTCTATATGTCAGGCAGGTTAGGTTTATTTCAAATTTTTGCCACGCCCCCTACCGCCCCCGCAGATTGTAAAAAATTATTTTCACATGACCATAACTTGAAAACGACTAGAGCTAGAGAGACCAAATTCACACATTATGTGTATGGTACCAATATAACTATCCTCACCAAGTTTGATCCGGATCGGACAACTATAGCCTATAGCTCCCATAGGACAAACCAGTCAAAAATAAAAAATTTGTATGAAGACATGTAGTGTTGGTTGAGCGATCGCAACCAAACTCACAGAGGATGTGTGTATTATTATTAAAAATATCCTCACCAAATTTGGTCCAAATCGGACAACAACAACATATAAAACAAATTAATCAAAAATGCTGAATTTTATGAATAAATTGTTTGTTTACACTTGCTTGCAATAAAAGTTTTAACTCTACGTTTAGCTACTGCAACTTCAATAAGGAGCGTAGTCTAGGTAGTAGAGATGCGCGCTTCATACGTGTTTGTTAGACGGGGATCCCCGGGTTCGAATCCAGTCAGTGACGTATGCTATTTGTTTACTTTTTAAATTTTAATTATTTACATAAACTTCAAAGCGGAGTATGGTCTAAGTAGTAAAGATGCCTCATGTGTTCGAGCGCGGTCAGGGACATTTTATTGATTTTTGTTATATAACAAAATAACAAAAAAAATATTATAAGTAAATGCAGATAGTCGAGCGCTTTTCAAAGAGGGACGTGGTGCAGCTGTTACGGCTCTGACGCGTGTGCGTGAAGTCCGAGGTTCGAGTCCCATCAGTAAATTATTTTAATTATTGTTTTTTTTTTTTTTATTTCAATTTAAATTTAAAATAATAATTTAGAATTGTAAAATAATAATTTCAAATTGTAAGACATGGCTTATTTTTATACTCTCTGCAAGAGAGAGTATATTGGGTTTGTGCAAAAAAAAAAGTATGTAACAAGCAGAAGGAGGCGTGGCAGACCCCATAAAGTATATATATTCTTGATCAGCATCACAAGCCGAGTCGATATAGCCATGTCCGTCTGTCCGTCTGCCTGTCTGTCTGTCCGTATGAACAAACAGATTTCTGAGATGGTAAGAGCTACAAGTTTGAATTTGGTCTCTATCGACTCGATATTAAGTCAGTCAATACAAGAATCTTTTTTTTTTCGATGCCACGCCCCATTCGCCTACAATGAGCAAAAAACTAGACACACCTCGTAAAAAATTTATGTTTTGGGCGAATATCTCAGTAACTATGGCACATAGAAACACCAATTTTAGTGTGAAGGTTCCTAGTCAAGGCATAAATATAATGCCATTAAAATTTTTTGGCTGCCACGCCCCCTTTTCTCACACGAAATAAAATAATTGTTAAACTTCAATGCCGATTTTAAGGCAGATGTTTTTATCTTACAGTCTTGTAATTTCAAATTCGTTTGGAGACAAAATATATTAAACTTTCCTGAAAGTTGCATATAAATCAGACTATAAACAAAAGAGCTATCCATGTAAGAAAGTTAATAATTGAACGCAATGTTAATGCATGTGTGCAAGCGAGACAGAAACATACAAACATGTGAGCGAACGTTTTCGCTGCTTTCTAGCGGCAACGCTGCCCGCGAATGCTGGCTGTGCCGAGCAATTGTGTATGTATAACATATACACACATACATATGTGCGTGCATACTTCTGATGTCAAATGTATATGTGCGTGTAAACATACAATAAGATGTTTCTGTTTCAACGTGTTTTGTTGCAAGTATCAATTGATATACTTGGATACCGATTTTATTAAATGATCAGGAATAAATTGCAGAGAGTATTCTACGGTCGGGCGTGCTCGACTGTACTTTTCTTTCTTGTTTTTTTTGCACAAACCCAATATACTCTCTCTTGCAGAGAGTATAACAAGAAAGAAAAGTACAGTCGAGCACGCCCGACCGTAGAATACTCTCTGCATTTTATTCCCGATCATCTTAATAAAATCGATATCCGGGTATATCAATTGATACTTGCAACAAAACACGTTGAAACAAAAACATCTGTATACACACACATATACATTTGACATTATATGTATGCACGCACATATGTATGTGTGTATATGTTATACATACACAATTGGTCGGCACAGCCAGCATTCGCGGGCAGCGCTGCCGCTAGAAAGCAGCGAAAACGTTCGCTCACATGTTTGTATGTTTCTGTCTCGCTTGCACACATGCATTGACATTGCGTTCAATTATTAACTTTCTTACATGGATAGCTCTTTTGTTTATAGTCCGATTTATATGTAACTTTCAGGATAGTTTAATATATTTTGTCTTCAAACGAATGTGACATAACAATACTGTACGATAAGAAAATATGCCTTAAAATCGGCATTGAAGTTTGCAAATTATTTTATTTCTTGTGAGAAAAGGGGGCGTGGCAGTCCAAAATTTTTGATGACAATACAATTATGCCGTCTCTAGGAACCTGCGTACCAAAATGGGTGTTCCTAAGTGCCATAGTTACTGAGATATTCGCCTAAAACATCAATTTTTTACGAGGTGTTTCTAGTTTTTTGCTCATTGTGGGCGAACGGGGCGTGGCATCGAAAAAAAAAAGATTCTTGTATTGACTGACTTAATATCGAGTCGATAGAGACCAAATTCAAACTTGTAGCTCTTACCATCTCTGCAATCTGTTTGTTCATACGGACAGACGGACAGACAGACGGACAGACAGACGGACAGACGGACATGGCTATATCGACTCGGCTTGTGATGCTGATCAAGAATATATATACTTTATGTTTTGTTGCAAGTATCAATTGATATACTTGGATACCGATTTTATTAAATGATCAGGAATAAATTGCAGAGAGTATTCTACGGTCGGGCGTGCTCGACTGTACTTTTCTTTCTTGTTATACTCTCTGCAAGAGAGAGTATATTGGGTTTGTGCAAAAAAAACAAGAAAGAAAAGTACAGTCGAGCACGCCCGACCGTAGAATACTCTCTGCATTTTATTTCCGATCATTTTAATAAAATCGGTAGCCGGGTATATCAATTGATACTTGCAATAAAACACGTTGAAACAAAAACATCTGTATACACACACATATACATTTGACATTATAAGTATGCACGCATATATGTATGTGTGTATATTTAATACATACACAATTGGTTGGCACGGCCAGCATTCGCGGGAAGCGCTGCCGCTAGCAAGCAGCGAAAACGTTCGCTCACATGTTTGTATGTTTCTGTCTCGCTTGCACACATGCATTAACATTGCGTTCAATTATCAACTTTCTTACATGTCTAGCTCTTTTGTTTATTGTCCGATTTAGATGCAACTTTCAGGAAAGTTTAATATAATTTGTCTTCAAATGAATGCGAAATAACAATACTGTACGATAAGAACATATGCCTTAAAATCGGCATTGAAGTTTGCAAATTATTTTATTTCTTGTGAGAATAGGGGGCGTGGCAGTCCAAAATTTTTGATGACAATACAATTATGCCGTTTCTAGGAACCTGCGTACCAAAATGGGTGTTCCTAAGTGCCATAGTTACTGAGATATTCGCCTAAAACATCAATTTTTTACGAGGTGTTTTCAGTTTTTTGCACATTGTGGGCGAACGGGGCGTGGCATCGAAAAAAAAAAAGATTCTTGTATTGACTGACTTAATATCGAGTCGATAGAGACCAAATTCAAACTTGTAGCTCTTACCATCTCTGAAATCTGTTTGTTCATACGGACGGACAGACAGACGGACAGACAGACGGACAGACGGACAGACGGACATGGCTATATCGACTCGGCTTGTGATGCTGATCAAGAATATATATACTTTATGGGGTCTGCCACGCCTCCTTCTGCCTGTTACATACTTTTTAGACCCCGTACTCTAAAAAAGAGTAGAGGGGTCTATTAAGTTTGTCTGAAGCGAAATGTGCGTAACAGGCAGAAGGAGGCGTGGCCGACCCCATAAAGTATATATATTCTTGATCAGCATCAACAGCCGAGTCGATATAGCGATGTCCGTCTGTCCGTCTGTCTGTCTGTCTGTCTGTCTGTCTGTCTGTCTGTCCGTCCGTATGAACACCTGGATCTTCTAAACTACACGAGCTAGAGTAGCCAAATTTGGAATGAAAGTCCGTCTATATGTCAGGCAGGTTAAGTTTATTTCAAATTTTTGCCACGCCCCCTACCGCCCCCGCAAATTGTAAAAAACTATTTTCACATCACTATAACTTGAAAACGACTAGAGCTAGAGAGACCAAATTCACACATTATGTGTATGGTACCAATATAACTATCCTCACCAAGTTTGATTCGGATCGGACAACTGTAGCATATAGCTCCCATAGGACAATTCGGTCAAAAAGAAAAAAATTTGTATGAAGACATGTAGTGTTAGTTGGCCGATCGCAACCAAACTCACACAGGATGTGTGTATAATTATTAAAAGTATCATCACCAAATTTGGTCCAAATCGGACAACAACAACATATAAAACAAATTAATCAAAAATGCTGAATTTTATGAATAAATTATTTGTTTACACTTGCTTGCAATAAAAGATTTAACTCTACGTTTAGCTACTGCAACTTTAATAAGGAGTGTAGTCTAGGTAATAGAGACGCGCGCTTCGTACGTGTTTGTCAGACCGGGATCCTGGGTTCGAATCCAGTCAGTGAAATATGTCTTGTTTACTTTTTAAATTTTAATTATTTACATAAACTTCAAAGCGGAGTGTGGTCTAAGTAGTAAAGATGCCTGATCTAATTCTTCGCACTTGTATGTTAACCCGGGATCATGGGTTCGAGCGCCGTCAGGGACATTTTGTTAATTTTTGTTATATAACAAAATAACAAAAAATATATTACATGTAAATGCAGATAGTCGAGCACTTTTAAGAGAGGGGCGTGGTGCAGCTGTTAGGGCTCTGACGCGTGAGCATGAAGTCCGAGGTTCAAATCCCGTCATTGAATTATTTTGATTATTATTATTTTTTTATTTCAATTCAAATTTAAAATAATAATTTCGAATTGTAAAATAATAATTTCAAATTGTAAGACATAGCTTATTTTTAAAATAAGCCAAGTATGAAAATTGTGCATTTAATTGTGTATATATTACATACATTTGTATATAAATATGTATGTATACAAAATGTGAATCACTCCGCTTTTCTTCTTTTTCGTATGGAAAATGCGCACTTCTGTGAGTACGGGGTCTTTCACAGTCGGCTCGCTCGACTGTAGCCTTTCTTACTTGTTTTTTTTGCACAAACCCAATATACTCTCTCTTGCAGAGAGTATAAAAAGTATGGCAGACCCCATAAAGTATATATATTCTGATCAGCATCACAAGCCGAGTCGATATAGCCATGTCCGTCTGTCCGTCTGTCTGTCCGTCTGTCTGTCCGTCTGTCCGTATGAACAAACAGATTGCAGAGATGGTAAGAGCTACAAGTTTGAATTTGGTCTCTATCGACTCGATATTAAGTCAGTCAATACAAGAATCTTTTTTTTTTTCGATGCCACGCCCCGTTCGCCCACAATGAGCAAAAAACTAGAAACACCTCGTAAAAAATTGATGTTTTAGGCGAATATCTCAGTAACTATGGCACTTAGGAACACCCATTTTGGTACGCAGGTTCCTAGAGACGGCATAATTGTATTGTCATCAAAAATTTTGGACTGCCACGCCCCCTTTTCTCACAAGAAATAAAATAATTTGCAAACTTCAATGCCGATTTTAAGGCATATTTTCTTATCGTACAGTATTGTTATGTCACATTCGTTTGAAGACAAAATATATTAAACTATCCTGAAAGTTGCATATAAATCGGACTATAAACAAAAGAGCTATCCATGTAAGAAAGTTAATAATTGAACGCAATGTCAATGCATGTGTGCAAGCGAGACAGAAACATACAAACATGTGAGCGAACGTTTTCGCTGCTTTCTAGCGGCAGCGCTGCCCGCGAATGCTGGCTGTGCCGACCAATTGTGTATGTATAACATATACACACATACATATGTGCGTGCATACATATAATGTCAAATGTATATGTGTGTGTATACAGATGTTTTTGTTTCAACGTGTTTTGTTGCAAGTATCAATTGATATACCCGGATATCGATTTTATTAAGATGATCGGGAATAAAATGCAGAGAGTATTCTACGGTCGGGCGTGCTCGACTGTACTTTTCTTTCTTGTTAAAATAAGCCAAGTAAGGAAATTGTGCATTTAATTGTGTATATATTTACATACATTTGTATATAAATATGTATGTATACAAAATGTGAATCACTCCGTTTTTCTTGTTAGACCCCGTACTCTAAAAAAGAGTAGAGGGGTCTATTAAGTTTGTCTGAAGCGAAATGTGCGTAACAGGCAGAAGGAGGCGTGGCCGACCCCATAAAGTATATATATTCTTGATCAGCATCAACAGCCGAGTCGATATAGCGATGTCCGTCTGTCCGTCTGTCTGTCTGTCTGTCTGTCTGTCCGTCCGTATGAACACCTGGATCTTCTAAACTACAAGAGCTAGAGCAGCCAAATTTGGAATGAAAGTCCGTCTATATGTCAGGCAGGTTAAGTTTATTTCAAATTTTTGCCACGCCCCCTACCGCCCCCGCAAATTGTAAAAAATTATTTTCACATGACCATAACTTGAAAACGACTAGAGCTAGAGAGACCAAATTCACACATTATGTGTATGGTACCAATATAACTATCCTCACCAAGTTTGATCCGGATCGGACAACTATAGCCTATAGCTCCCATAGGACAAACCAGTCAAAAACAAGTAAGAAAGGCTACAGTCGAGCGGGCCGACTGTAAAAGACCCCGTACTCATTTTAGTGCGCGTTTTACCATACAAATAGGTAGTTTTCGAACGATTTGTCCTATGGGAGCTATAGGCTATAGTTGCCCGATCCAGACCAAACTTGGTGAGGATAGTTATAATGGTTCCATACACATAATGTGTTAGTTTGGTTGCAATTGCTCAACTAATACTTCATGTCTCCATACAAATCACCCATTTTCGACCGATTTGTCCTATGGAAGCTATAGGATGTAGTTGTCCGATCCGGACCAAACATGGTGAGTATAGTTTTAATGGTACCATACACATAATGTGTTAGTTTGGTTGCAATCGCTCAACTAAAACTTCATGTCTCTATACAAATTACCCATTTTCGACCGATTTGTCCTATGGGAGCTATAGGCTATAGTTGTCCGATCCGGACCAAACTTGGTGAGGATTGTTACAATGGTACCATACACATAATGTGCTAGTTTGGTTACAGTCGCTCTACTAAAACTTCATGCCTCCATACAAATCACCAATTTTCGGCCGATTTGTCCTATGGGAGCTATAGGCTATAGTTGTCCGATCCGGACCAAATTTGGTGAGGATTGTTATATAGGTACCATACACATATTGTGTAAATTTGGTCTCCCTAGCTCTAGTCGTTTTCAAGTTATGGTGATGTGAAAATAGTTTTTTACAATTTGCGGGGGCGGTAAGGGGCGTGGCAAAGATTTGAAATAAACTTGATCTGCTCGCGAAGCAGACGGACTTTCATTCCAAATTTGGTGGCTCTAGCTCTTGTAGTTTAAAAGATCTAGGTGATCATACAGACGGACGGACAGACGGACAGACAGACAGACGGACAGACGGACATCGCTATATCGTCTCGGCTGTTGATGCTGATCAAGAATATATATACTTTATGGGGTCGGAAAAGCCTCCTTCTGCCTGTTACGCACATTTCGCTTCAGACAAACTTAATAGACCCCCATACTCTATTTTAGAGTACGGGGTCTAATAAAAAAATTTGTATGAAGACATGTAGTGTTGGTTGAGCGATCGCAACCAAACTCACAGAGGATGTGTGTATTATTATTACAAATATCCTCACCAAATTTGGTCCAAATCGGACAACAACAACATATAAAACAAATTAATCAAAAATGCTGAATTTTATGAATAAATTGTTTGTTTACACTTGCTTGCAATAAAAGTTTTAACTCTACGTTTAGCTACTGCAACTTCAATAAGGAGCGTAGTCTAGGTAGTAGAGATGCGCGCTTCATACGTGTTTGTTAGACAGGGATCCCCGGGTTCGAATCCAGTCAGTGACGTATGCTATTTGTTTACTTTTTAAATTTTAATTATTTACATAAACTTCAAAGCGGAGTGTGGTCTAAGTAGTAAAGATGCCTCATGTGTTCGAGCGCGGTCAGGGACATTTTATTGATTTTTGTTATATAACAAAATAACAAAAAAAATATTATAAGTAAATGCAGATAGTTGAGCGCTTTTCAAAGAGGGACGTGGTGCAGCTGTTACGGCTCTGACGCGTGTGCGTGAAGTCCGAGGTTCGAGTCCCATCAGTGAATTATTTTAATTATTGTTTTTTTTTTTATTTCAATTTAAATTTAAAATAATAATTTAGAATTGTAAAAAAATAATTTCAAATTGTAAGACATGGCTTATTTTTATACTCTCTGCAAGAGAGAGTATATTGGGTTTGTGCAAAAAAAAAAAAGTATGTAACAGGCAGAAGGAGGCGTGGCAGACCCCATAAAGTATATATATTCTTGATCAGCATCACAAGCCGAGTCGATATAGCCATGTCCGTCTGTCTGTCCGTCTGTCTGTCCGTCTGTCCGTATGAACAAACAGATTGCAGAGATGGTAAGAGCTACAAGTTTGAATTTGGTCTCTATCGACTCGATATTAAGTCAGTCAATACAAGAATCTTTTTTTTTTTCGATGCCACGCCCCGTTCGCCCACAATGAGCAAAAAACTAGAAACACCTCGTAAAAAATTGATGTTTTAGGCGAATATCTCAGTAACTATGGCACTTAGGAACACCCATTTTGGTACGCAGGTTCCTAGAGACGGCATAATTGTATTGTCATCAAAAATTTTGGACTGCCACGCCCCCTTTTCTCACAAGAAATAAAATAATTTGCAAACTTCAATGCCGATTTTAAGGCATATTTTCTTATCGTACAGTATTGTTATGTCACATTCGTTTGAAGACAAAATATATTAAACTATCCTGAAAGTTTCATATAAATCGGACTATAAACAAAAGAGCTATCCATGTAAGAAAGTTAATAATTGAACGCAATGTTAATGCATGTGTGCAAGCGAGACAAGCTTTCTAGCGGCAGCGCTGCCCGCGAATGCTGGCTGTGCCGACCAATTGTGTATGTATAACATATACACACATACATATGTGCGTGCATACATATAATGTCAAATGTATATGTGTGTGTATACAGATGTTTTTGTTTCAACGTGTTTTGTTGCAAGTATCAATTGATATACCCGGATATCGATTTTATTAAGATGATCGGGAATAAAATGCAGAGAGTATTCTACGGTCGGGCGTGCTCGACTGTACTTTTCTTTCTTGTTAAAATAAGCCAAGTAAGGAAATTGTGCATTTAATTGTGTATATATTTACATACATTTGTATATAAATATGTATGTATACAAAATGTGAATCACTCCGTTTTTCTTGTTTTTCGAATGGAAAATGCGCACTTCTGTGAGTACGGGGTCTTTTACAGTCGGCTCGCTCGACTGTAGCCTTTCTTACTTGTTTATTTTTGACCGATTTGTCCTATGGGAGCTATAGGCTATAGTTGTCCGATCCGGATCAAACTTGGTGAGGATAGTTATATTGGTACCATACACATAATGTGTGAATTTGGTCTCTCTAGCTCTAGTCGTTTTCAAGTTATGGTCATGTGAAAATAGTTTTTTACAATTTGCGGGGGCGGTAGGGGGCGTGGCAAAAATTTGAAATAAACTTAGCCTGCCTGACATATAGACGGACTTTCATTCCAAATTTGGCTGCTCTAGCTCTTGTAGTTTAGAAGATCCAGGTGTTCATACGGACGGACAGACAGACAGACAGACGGACATCGCTATATCGACTCGGCTGTTGATGCTGATCAAGAATATATATACTTTATGGGGTCGGCCACGCCTCCTTCTGCCTGTTTAGCACATTTCGCTTCAGACAAACTTAATAGACCCCTCTACTCTTTTTTAGAGTACGGGGTCTAATAATAATCAAAATAATTCACTGACGGGATTTGAACCTCGGACTTCATGCTCACGCGTCAGAGCCCTAACAGCTGCACCACGCCCCTCTATTAAAAGTGCTCGACTATCTGCATTTACATGTAATATTTTTTTGTTATTTTGTTATATAACAAAAATTAATAAAATGTCCCCCCTGACGGCGCTCGAACCCATGATCCCGGGTTAACATACAAGTGCGAAGAATTAGATCAGGCATCTTTACTACTTACACCACACTCCGCTTTGAAGTTTATGTAAATAATTAAAATTTAAAAAAAGTAAACAAAAAACATATTTCACTGACTGGATTCGAACCCGGGATCCTGGTCTAACAAACACGTACGAAGCGAGCGTCTCTACTACCTAGACTACGCTCCTTATTAAAGTTGCAGTAGCTAAACGTAGACTTAAATCTTTTATTGCAAGCAAGTGTAAACAAACAATTTATTCATTAAATTCAGCATTTTTGATTAATTTGTTTTATATGTTGTTGTTGTCCGATTTGGACCAAATTTGGTGATGATACTTTTAATAATTATACACACATCCTGTGTGAGTTTGGCTGCGATCGGCCTACTAACATTACATGTCTTCATACAAATTTTTTATTTTTGAGCGATTTGTCCTATGGGAGCTATAGGCTATAGTTGTCCGATCCGGATCAAACTTGGTGAGGACAGTTGTATTGGTACCATACACATAATGTGTGAATTTGGTCTCTCTAGCTCTAGTCGTTTTCAAGTTATAGTGATGTGAAAATAGTTTTTTACAATTTGCGGGGGCGGTAGGAGGCGTGGCAAAAATTTGAAATAAACTTAACCTGCCTGACATATAGACGGACTTTCATTCCAAATTTGGCTGCTCTAGCTCTTGTAGTTTAGAAGATCCAGGTGTTCATACGGACGGACAGACAGACAGACAGACAGACAGACGGACAGACGGACAGACGGACATCGCTATATCGACTTGGCTGTTGATGCTGATCAAGAATATATATACTTTGTGGGGTCTGCCACGCCTCCTTCTGCCTGTTACATACTTTTTACAAACCCAATATACTCTTGCAGAGAGTATAACAACGACCTAAAACCAAATAGACAACAGAATAGCCAAATGGTTAAAGACTACGAGCATGAGAATAGGCAACAACAAATCCAAAACGCTAGACAAAATTTAAATGTTAACAGGCAGCAAACACAGAACGTAAGACAGAACCAAAACTATAACAGCAACAAAATCAGACAGCAAGACAAAACTATAATTCTAATCAACAGCAAAATAATCAACAACCACCACCAGAAGCACAACAAAATACACAATAATTGAAAAATTTTCAAAAACATTATATACTAATAGTGGAGAAATAAAAAATTACAATTATTTGGTCAAATCAAAAGTACCAAGTGAATTCAAATATTCAGATGTTGCACGAACACGATGGGTAGCTATGTCGCTAGAAAAACCTTATGATTTTCTATTGGGCATGGATTTTATCCAAGAAAATGTGGAAAATATTGATTTCAAAAACAAAAGAATAAAGCTTAACAATGGGGTCGAAATTCCGTTCCTATACAAACTATCAGAAGACATTTGTGTTATGAAAGTAAGTGAAATTGAAGACCTTAGTTTGGAAGAACTAAATGTTGAGGAGGCTCAAATAATACAAAATTTAACGAAAAAAAATATGAAAAACTATACTTTAAAGAAGAAGATCAGTTAACCAACACCAATACAATAGTTCATAATATCAGAACAACCACAGACCATCACATTAAATCAAAACTTTATAGGGTTTCCCCAAAATATGAGGAGGAAGTGAGAAATCAAATTATAGAAATGGAAACAAATGGAATTATAAAGAAAAGCAGAAGTAAATACAGTTCACCTATATGTGTGATTCCGAAAAAAATTGACAAGTCAGGCATTCAAAAATAGCGCATTTGCGTAGACTATAGGAGACTAAACCAAGTAACCGTTTCAGATAAGTATCCTATACCTATCATGGACGCTGTATTGGACAAACTTGGTAAAGCCCAATACTTTACCACCCTAGACTTAGCTAAGGAATATCATCAAATTCTAATGACTGAAGAAGACATAGAACAAACAGCTTTCATAACACCAATGGGTCTTTATGAATATGTACGAATGCAATTCGGGCTGAAAAATGCCCCAGATACATTCCACAGATAGATGAATGAGATTTTAAGAGGCTACATAAACAAAATTTGTGTAGTGTATCTTGATGATATATTAATATTCTCAACAATGCTTGAAGAACACAAAATCGCTCTTGAAAAATTTTTAAAATACTACGAAAACATAATTTGAAAATTCAGCCAAACAAATGCTCGTTTATGAAAAAACACACAGAATATTTAGGACACATTCTTACTAAAGAGGCTTTGAAACCAAACCCAAAGAAAATTGAAGCTATACAGCAAATCCAGTTACCAAAATCCGAAAAACAATTAAAAGGGTTTCTCGGCATGACCGGATTTTACAGGAAATTTATTAAAGACTATTCCAAAAAAACTTATCCAATGATAAGATATTTACAAAAAGGAATCACAATAAACACAAATGACCCGCAGTTTATTGATGCATTTGAGAATCTCAAAGCTCTTATAAGCTCACACCCAATTTTGAAATATCCAGAATTTGACAAACCATTTACAATCACTACAGATACTAGTGATTACGCTATAGGTGCAGTGTTGTCCCAACAAGGACAACCAATAGCAATACAATTTTTATCCATCGTACATGCCGTAAATTATTTTAAACATTATTTGGTAGGAAACAAATTCCACATCATAACAGATCATGCCCCTATTAAACACCTAAATTCAAAATTTAAGGAAAAAGAAATGACCACTAGACCCCAGAGATGGATTTTAAAATTACAAGAATTTGATTATGATATAACATATTTAAAAGGAAAAGATAACAAAGTAGCAGACTTTTTTAAGTAGGCAGCAAACAGCTCAACTAATAAATAATGAAAATAAAGATGAATCCAACTTTGAACTCACAAACACACAGCATTCTGCAGATGAAGAAGAATTAACCCATTTTTGGATAAAAGAAGACATTGTCAATAAATACAAAACTCAGATTATTATAACGTATACAGCAAAAGATAACATTATTGTACAACACGAAAGAAAGATAATTAAAATTAATCCACCAGATTCAGAATCAGAGATTGAAATAAAATTACAAAATAATATAGAAAAAGGAACAGTCGGAATTTTTTCTGAAGTACCAGATTCAATATACCACAAAATTCAATGTATATTAATAAACATTTTCTCCCATTGCAAAAACATAAAATTTTTAAAATGCACTAAAAGAGCACAGAAAATATCAAGTGAGGAAGAATTGTATAAACAAATTTCCATATACCACACTAAAGATTCATTACACAGTGGTATAAATGAAGCATTAAATTCGCTTAAGGATAAAATATATTACCCAAAATTAAGAGAGCATATTCAGCTAATAATATCCAATTGCAAAAAATTTAAAGAAACAAAATACGATAGAAATCCAATTAAACCTAAATTTCAATTCACAGAAACCCCAGATAAAAAATCAAATTATACACTTAGATATCTTCCATATAAAACACAAATCGTTTGTCACAATCAAAGAAAAACTTACAAAATTCGCAGTCGCTTAAAACATAACAGATGGAAATTGGAGAACCAAGATGCAAATCATGATATCATGGATAATGAATTCAGAGCAGAACAGATAATTCAATTTTTAGGCAAAGAAGAAATTGAGGTACATTATACAAAGCCAAATTTGCATACAGAAAATGCCGACATAGAAAGATTACATTCCTCATTAATCGAAATAATAGCTGGAATAGACAATAACGAAATATCAATAGAATCCAAAATTAAGATAGCAATTGCAGCTTACAATAAACGTTATCATTCTACAATTAAGTGCACACCAGATTACGCTAAGAACACAGAAAACAAAAAAAACTTAAACAAACCATTGAAGAACATAAGAAAATCATTTTGAATAAACGAAGCAATACAAGAGAAGATTACACTGAAGAAAGACTAAAAGGCCCAATCAAAAATTATAAAAGAGTTTGACATAAGAATGAACCTTACTTCAGATTTGCAGAACTAGAAAATATTCATCCATGCAATAAAAAAAGACCGTAAAATCAGGAAAACAACAATTTACAATAAATAAAAAAAAAAATAAATAAATAAAATAAAAAAAAAAATAAATAAATAAATAAAATATTTAATAAAATACAATATCAATGATATATTTTGTTTTCTCTATTTTTTTCCCCCAGATATTTATCGTATATTTCGTCGTTTTATTAAAACTTACAATGGTACAAACAAGATTACAAATTGAACCAATTCAATTGAATGCCGGATACACACCCATACAAATTTACCCAACGGAAATAGTGAATGAGACAGTTATAATATTGCATATTATTAATATTGACCAATTAGTTGACATAATGAACCAAATAGAAACAAATATTAAAAGCGTTAATATAACTGACAAGAATGAGTTATTCACAGAAATCAATTTAATTAGAGCAAAAATAAAATATATAACATCACATAATAGAATCAAAAGAGGAGTACTGTACTCATTCTAGTGCGCATTTCACCATACTAGTAAGTAATTTTCGAACGATTTGTCCTATGGGAGCTATAGGTTATAGTTGTCCGATCCGGATCAAATTTGGTGAGGATAGTTATAATGGTACCATACACATAATGCATAATGAATTTGGTCTCTCTCGTTCTAGTCGTTTTCAAGTTATGGTAATGTGAAAATAGTTTTTTTACAATTTGCGGGGACGGTTGGGGGCGTGGCAAAATTTGAAATAAACTCTGCCTGACATATAGACTGACTTTCATTCCAAATTTGGAATCTCTAGCTCTTGTAGTTTAGAAGATCCAGGTGTTTATACGGACGGACAGATAGACAGACAGACAGACGGACAGACGGACATCGCTCTATCGTCTCGGCTGTTGATGCTGATCAAGAATATATATACTTTATGGGGTCTGCCATGTCTCCTTCTCCCTGTTACATACATTGCAACGAATACAATATACCCTTTTACTCCACGAGTAACGGGTATAATAACAAATGGCATTTATATTAATCATTGTATTATGTTTAATCATATATATATATATATATAAGCAAAATATTAACATAAATGTAACAAGAAAGGAAAGAACAGTCCGACCGTAGAATACTCTTTGCATTTTATTCCCGATCATTTTAATAAAGTCGGTATCCGAGAATATCAATTCATAGTACTTACAGTAGAAGACGTTGAACCAAAACATCTGCTTGTATGCATACACACACATGTACATTTGACATTAAATGTATGCACGCACATATGTATGTGTGTATATGTAATACATATACAACTATTTTGTCTTCAAATGAATTTGAAAGTACAATACTGTACGATAAGAACATATGCCTTAAAATCGGCATTGAAGCTTGAAAATTACCTTATTTCTTGGGCGAAAAGGAGGCGTGGCAGTCCAAAATTTTCAATGACAATGCAATTATTCCATCTCTAGGAACCTGCATACCAAAATTAGTGTTCCTAAGAGCCATAATTAATGAGATATTCGCCTAAAACATTCATTTTTTTTCGAGGTGTGTCTAGTTTTTTGCTTATTGTGGGCGAACGGGGCGTGGCATCGAAAAAAAAAAGATTCTTGTATTGACTGACTTAATATCGAGTCGATTCTGACCAAACTCAAACCTGTAGCTCTTACCATCTCTGAAATCTGTTTGTTCATACGGACAGACAGACAGACAGACGGACAGACAGACGGACAGACAGACGGACAGACAGACGGACAGACGGACATAGCTATATCGACTCGGCTTGTGATGCTGACCAAGAATATATATACTTTATGGGGTCTGCCACGTCTCCTTCTGCCTGTTACATACTTTTCACAAACCCAATATCCTCTCTGGCAGAGAATATCAAAAGAATTCAGGAGAATTCATACTTTAAGGGGGGAGGAGTTATGCCTTTAGCACCCCATCCCAGACTTTTAGCTGAATTAAAAGGCTTACAGTCCACTTTAATGTAAACACTTTTCGCAGCTCTCGCTGCATATTGTAAACAACTAGAATTAAATAAGACGACAACCGAGATTCGATCGGCACCAATAGTTGTATAAGAAATCTGTTGTATTTTTACACTCGAATAACCCACATGTATTTTGCTAAATTAAAACGCCTTAATACATAATTCGCGCGACTTTATTTACTACTTGAGCTAGAAACCGCGCTAGTTACCAGTGTGAGAATCCGTGTAGGCGGGGGAACGTCTAAGTTACCAGTGTGTAATCCTGTTTGGTGGAGAAACGACTGGAATCCTTTGGTAATTTTTTTAAATAACTGTAGTCGGCTTGTTTCAATTATGTATATGTTCTTTATTAAAAGCTTCCACTCATGTTAGTTATCAGAATAGAACTAACGGCAAAGCTCTGCTTTGACATCTATTATAGCTAATGCTGTCTGCGTCGCTGCTGCCAGAATTCCGAATTGTTTTTGTGCCAATTCTCGGACGACGAGCCGTTGGACTGTTGCAATAACATTCTGTAATAATGCTGACGCTTTGCTTTTTCGTCGTCGGCTTATGTTGCTGATGTTTATATTGCAACATAGTTGTCAAGTGCTTGCTGGACAACGCGAGGTGGCTTGGAGGGGGTATGTCTAGGAGTGCCGGGACGGTAACTCACGCGGTATTTTCGTTCGGTTTTTGGTGAACGCGTTGTACTTGTCGCGTTTCGCTTATTGTTGAATTGTATAAAATAATATAATTTTCTGTTATACATATAATTATAATATTTATTATATAACTATTTCACCATTTTTATTATACCCTCGCAGAGGGTATATTAATTTTGTCACGAAGTTTGTAACGCATTAAAGGAGACATCTCCGACCCCATAAAGTATATATATTCTTGATCAGCATCAACAGGCGAGTCGATATAGCCATGTCCGTCTGTTGCTATGCGAACTAGTCTCTCAGTTTTAAAGCTATCTTAATTAAACTTGGTACAGATGTGTATTCTCATTGCACGCAGTTCATATGTTAAAATCGGCCGGATCGGATGACTATATCATATAGCCCCCATAGGAACAATCGGTTGAAAAAAAATTTTTTTTGAGCTACCTCAACAAAATTAAGCCTATATGCATTTAGTACCAAATCCCATGTGCAAACCAAATTTCATCTAGATCGGACCACTATATCATATAGCTGCCATAGGAACAATCGGTTCAAAAGCTTTGCACCTATTGAGCCAAATTCACGTAATAGACATAAGCTATCATTCCCTAAATGCTGACCCAATTCCATCCAAATCGGTCTACTATATCATATAGCTTCCATATGAATAATCGGTTGAAACTGCTGAACACGCTTGGTATGAAAATTTTGAGTGTCGTTCAAGCGATTTCAACCAAATTCATGCCATAAGCATTTGGTATCATTCCCCAGCTGTTGACCAAGTTTCATTCGGATCGAACCACTATTTCATATAGGTGTATGACAGTTTTTAGTGTCTAACCGAATCGAAATGAACGCAACATGCATGACTGCAAGGGTATTTAATCTTCGGCGAGCCGAAGATAACCTGTCTTTCTTGTTTAATTCATATTCATAAATTAATTTATTAAATAATTTTAATTTTCCTTTTTATATAAATTATATTAAAATAAAATTTTTATATAAATTTATAATATTATATATTTTTATAAATTTTAAGCTATATAATTATATAATTTTATATGTTTATTTTATAATTTTGAAATGCCCCGCAGAAGGCAATTGTCTGCTGCTGCACGTTCTCAAAGGCGTACAGAAAGAAATAGGATAAATAAAAAAGACGCACAGTATGCAGGTAGAGAGCGACAGTTGAATTCCCAATCTCAAAGAATCCGTAAATGAAAATCACGCCGTAGAAAAAGTGCGCGTTTAAGAGTACTAGAACAGGCAGTAGATAACGAACGTAGAGCTATTCATAGACTGGATCCACAGGAAAGAACTCGCGAGCAGCAGCAAAATACGATGCACAGGATAATACGGAGACAGGATCCACACGTTAGACAAAGCGAACAAGCTCTAGATGCCCACCGCAGACAGATAAATAGGCGTAATCCACAGATTAGGCAAAGCGAGCGGGTTTCAGATGCCCATCATAGACAAGTTCGTAGGCGAAATTTAGAAGAAAGAAATCGCGAACAGGAAAATAATACATTACATAGGAGAATTAGAAGACAGGATCCACAGGTTAGGCAGAGTGACCAGACTTCAGATGCCCATCGCAGACGAAGTCGTAGGGAAAATTCTGAAAAAAGGCCTCGCGAACAGGCAGTCAATACTTCGCGTTGGACAATTAGGAGACAGGATCCACAAGGTATCCAGATCGAGAGGACTTCAGATGCCCATCACAGATGTAGTCGTAGGGAAAATGCACAGTTAGAAGAATAGACCAAGTACGCAATAGCCGGGCACACTTCGAAAGGAGACAAGATATTCAAATAAGAATATAAGAACGAGAAGTAGATAGAATAGCTAGGTCACAGAGTCAAAACGACCCTATTCGTAGGTTAGTTGAAAGAGCTCGAAATACAGCTCAAAGAATAAGTGCTCGGATAACAGCACGCCAGATAGCAGTAGATTTAGCTAGAGGTATTAGTCAAAGGGTTAGTCAGTATATAAGTATTTCTCTGAGTATCGCAACAAATTAATTAAACAGTGCCCCGACCATGTTTTCATTTGTTGTAAAGATTTGTGGTTTCCTCACCAGATAGATAGGATAAGATTAGATAAGGGAATATATTTTAGAAAACAATGAGTTTCCCACCCCTATCAGAATGTTTGAATGACTTACATAGTTTAGAAGAAAGATTAGTTTCTCCGCGGCTACATGATCATAACATCATTAGATTATGATCGTCAAAAAAACATTAAAGGAGCTGTAGTTAATGTGCCAATTCCAGTTGCGAATGTCGTAACTTCCCTTCCAAGGGCTTTCAGTGACGCATAGGTTATTCAGCTCCACCTCAAACGCCGATTAGAATATCGTCACAATGTCTCCATCTCGTGTTGTTGATGCAATTTGGTAGGCACTGAGCTTTACAGAAAGCATGAAATTAGCATTAATGAGGAATGGTTGGGTTCGAATACATCTGAAGTCGTTCCATTTATTGCATCAATAGAAGATATAGACTTAGTAGAGAAATGGGTGATAGAGCTGCAAGCCCAAATATAGAGAGAATGCTCCAGTAGAAGAGCAAGATCTGAATCCTGAAGGTGAGGAAAACCTAATGGCTAATGTTCCAATAGAGAACTTAGATGGTTGTAGATTAGCTATAGCTGGGGAAGGACAACGGCCTCTGGACATGACATTTAATTGTGATTCAGAGGAGTTGTCCATTCCCAAGATGTATGCAGAAGTGAAAAAAAATTGTGTAGAAAGCTACGCAAAAATCATTAGATCAGAGCTTAGGAATTACGATAGAAGGGCTTGTAGGGTGGATAAGCCTTTTATAAACTTAGAAAAATGCAGCTTACAAATATGCGGAATAATTATTCCATTTGCTTGAAAAAGCACAGCGCTTCCCGCGGCGTTACAGCTAGGACAGCCCCAAATGATGAGGAAATATATAGGTTAATTCAGTTTGATGAGGCACCTAAAATTTTAAAAGGCATTCGTTATGGGTAATGGCCATGATTCGGCAATTTGGCATCCCTTCTTTCTTCATAACGCTGTCTGCTGCAGAAAGTAAGTGTTTAAAACTGATAGGTATTTTAAGAAAAACAGTTATGAAGGAAGTTCTAACCAAAGAAGAGGCAGCTAGCTTAGACAGGTCTGAAGTTGTAGAACTTATTAGGTCAGACGGACATTCTGTGTATAAATATTATTTGCGAGTAGAGTTCCAACATCGGGGTTCACCACACATTCATGGAGTGCTCTGGTTGAAAGATGCCCCTTTGTTTGATGCTAGTAATTTTACGTCTTGTCCGCCTGTTGTTGTGATTGGTGATCAGTTCATTACAATGGAAAAAAATCCAACAAACGATGAATTGACACCTTTCGTTTTATACCAAACGCATAAGCATACTCCGTCATGCCAGCGTAGCATTAGAAATAGACAAATCTGTCGTTTTGGTATACCATATCCTCCTTTACCTAGTACAGAAATTCTCTTTTCTCTTCCAGAAGATTGTCCGAATAGTTCAGTTCATTAACCACTGCATAAATGATTGGCAGATAAAAATCATCATGTGGACAAGGGAAACAGCGGAGGGATTCAAATTTCGCATCATATCATCTTCCTATCACCCTTTTTTTGTGTGAGCAAAAGGTAAGGCGCACAGAGAAAAACGATGGATTAGTTGCAAACCAATCGCCCAACATACCTGTCGCGTTTTCTTCGGTATCGGTAGCAGATGTCAGTGATCTGCACGCATCAACGCGAAATATGTTTTTTTTTTAACTAGAGTGATTTTGTTTTATATTAACAAAAAAAACAAGAAAGAAAAGTACAGTCGAGCACGCCCGACCGTAGAATACTCTCTGCATTTTATTTTCGATCATTTTAATAAAATCGGTAGCCGGGTATATCAATTGATACTTGCAACAAAACACGTTGAAACAAAAACATCTGTTTGTATGTATACACACACATATACATTTGACATTAAAAGTATGCACGCACATATGTATTTGTGTATATGTTATACATACACAATTGCTCGGCACAGCCAGCATTCGCGAGCAGCACTGTCGCTAAGCTACGCAAGCAGCGAAAACGTTCGCTCACATGTTTGTATGTTTCTATCTCGCTCGCACACATGCATTGGCATTGCGTTCAATTATCAACTTTCTTACATGTCTAGCTCTTTTGTTTATTGTCCGATTAAGATGCAACTTTCAGGATAGTTTAATATATTTTGTCTTTAAACGAATGTGAAATAACAATACTGTACGATAAGAACATATGCCTTAAAATCGGCATTGAAGTTTGCAAATTATCTTATTTCTTGTGAGAAAAGGGGACGTGGCAGTCCAAAATTTTTGATGACAATACAATTATACCGTCTCTAGGAACCTACATACCAAAATGGGTGTTCCTAAGTGCCATAGTTACTGAGATATTCGCCTAAAACATCAATTTTTTACGAGGTGTTTCTAGTTTTTTGCTCATTGTGGGCGAGCGGGGCGTGGCATCGGAAAAAAAAAGATTCTTGTATTGACTGACTTAATATCGAGTCGATAGAGACCAAATTCAAACTTGTAGCTCTTACCATCTCTGAAATCTGTTTGTTCATACGGACGGACAGACGGACAGACGGACAGACAGACGGACAGACGGACATGGCTATATCGACTCGGCTTGTGATGCTGATCAAGAATATATATACTTTATGGGGTCGGCCACGCCTCCTTCTGCCTGTTACATACTTTTCACAAACACAATATACTCTCTCTTGCAGAGAGTATAAAAAGTATTGTTAACCACATCTATTGCAAGCATCTATTCAAAGAGAAATTTTCAAAGAATTGTTCACGTTAAAGTGTTCACGATGCCGTGCAAGTAGATGCATAATTCTTGTCCATTTCTACAGCAATTTACAGCGGAACCAATGGAAGCGCTTTCATCGGTGGATAAAAATTAAACATGTAAAGAAAAACTGTAAGTTTTGCCAATTATATATAATGAATGGGCTTAATAATATTTGGCGTCCAAGTCAGTGAAAAAAAAATAATTTATCATCTAATTGTCGTGCATTTGCATGCACATATTCAGTTTCTCTTAATTAAGAGAAATTATTCTCTCTTTTCCTTTGGCCCTTCTGGCGTACGCACACGTGCAATTTCAAATTTTGCTTCACGAAGCTAAGTTAAAGAGGATGATGAAAACATCTTATTCTGACTCTTTAGCCTAAACGCTTTGTTCGTTTCTATATACATACACACATACATACATAATTCCGTTGTCATGCGTTATATATGCGCTGAACATTGACTTGTTTGAGTTTTTCTTTTCGTTTGTTTATACCCGTTACTCGTAGAGTAAAAGGGTATATTGTATTCGTTGCAATGTATGTAACAGGGAGAAGGAGACATGTCAGACCCCATAAAGTATATATGTATATTCTTGATCAGCATGAGAAGCCGAGTCGATATAGCCATGTCCGTCTGTCCGTCTGTCCGTCCGTCCGTCTGTCCGTCTGTCCGTCTGTGTGAACAAAAGGATCTCAGAGACTATAAGAGCTAGAAAGGCCCGAGTGGTCGCAAACAAAGGTAAAAACAGGTAAAAATAGCATGTTTTAGTATAGAAAACTTTTTTGTTAGTAATGCTATCTAAACCAAATTGACACAGAAAGTACACGTCTAGGGATTACGTATACTGACCAAGTTTGATCCAAATCGGACAACTATATCGTATAGCTCCCATAGGGACAATCGGTAAAAAATACGCTTCAAATATGAATTTATATGAATAACTTTTGCGTTGGCCAACCAATCGAAGTGAAACTTACACAGAATATATCTTTCAATAATATGAACATATTGACTAAGTTTCATCCAAATCGGACGACTATATCGTATAGCTCCCATAGGGACAATCGGTCAAAAATACGCTCTAAATATGAATTTATGTGAATTACTTTTGCATTGGCCAAGCAATCGAAGGGAAACTTACACAGATTATATCTGTCAATAATATAAATATGTTGACCAAGTTTCATTCAAATCGGACGACTATATCGTATAGCTCCCATAGGGACGATCGGTCAAAAATACGCTGTAAATATGATTTTGTATGAAAATTTTCTGCGTTTTTCAAGTCATCTGAATTAAAATCAATAGAGTCGATTACCTAAACGATTGTACTATTATTAATATAATTAATAATATATTATATTGTTAATAATATAATTAAACTGAGTAACGGGTATCCTAAAGTCGCGAGGCGACTATAGCATTCTTTCTTGTTTTTTGTTATAAAACAAAAATTAATAAAATGTCGCTGACGGCGCTCGAACCCATGATCCCGGGTTAACATACAAGAGCGAAGAATAAGATCAGGCATCTTTACTACTGAGACCATACTCCTCATTGAAGTTGATGTAAATAATTAAAATTTAAAAAGTAAAAACAGAATATATCACTTGACTGGACTCGAACCCGAGATCCCGGGCTAACAAACACGTATGAAGCGCGCATCTCTACTATCTAGACCACGCTACAATTTATTCATAAAATTCAGCATTTTTGATTGATTTGTTTTATATGTTGTTGCTGTCAGATTTGGACCAAATTTGGTGAGGATACTTTTAATAATTATACACACATCCTGTGTGAGTTTGGTTGCGATCGCCCAACTAACATTACATGTCTTCATACAAATTTTTTATTTTTCACCGATTTGTCCTATGGGAGCTATAGGCTATAGTTGTCCGATCCGGATCAAACTTGGTGAGGATAGTTATTATGGTACCATACACATAATGTGTGAATTTGGTCTCCCTAGCTCTAGTTGTTTTCAAGTAATGGTGATGTGAAAACAGTTTTTTACAATTTGCGGGGGCGGTAGGGGGCGTGGCAAAAATTTGAAATAAACTTGATCTGCCTGACATATAGACGAACTTTCATTCCAAATTTGGTGGCTCTAGCTCTTGTAGTTTAGAAGATCCAGGTGTTCATACGGACGGACGAACAGACAGACAGACGGACAGACGGACATTGCTATATCGTCTTTGCTGTTGATGCTGATCAAGAATATACATACTTTATGGGGTCGGCCACGCCTCCTTCTGCCTGTTACGCACATTTCGCTTCAGACAAACTTAATAGACCCCTATACTCTTTTTTAGAGTACGGGGTCTAAAAACTGATGAATTTTTTAATCAGGAAAACAATTGAAGAAACATTAGTGAATAGTATTTCATCTTGTGTCTATATTCCTTACATTAAAGTAAGCCATTTTTACATTTCGAAAGCTTAATTAGTTTTAGCTTTCTCTATTTTTCAAGAAAAGAGGCTTTTCTTCAGAAACTTTAATCCGACAAAAAAATTATTTTCTATTTTACAAGATTTGTATGTAAAAAAAAGAACTATGAGTATTCGCAATATTTTTTCAAAATTCTCACAACGTAATATTTCTCATGTGATTTCTAAGGTTTCATACTTACTGTAAAACAGCATTTATGTATTTATCTTACTGAACATGTCACAGGAGAGCACTGTCTATAAAAAGCACGGGCCCATTCGACACGTATCCAGTAGCTCGGCTGCAGGTTTGTGTTAAAATTATTACAATAATATGAATTTTAAAACATTAATTTCCAGAGCCATTAACCCCATGGTTATACAAGCCTAGCGTTGTGTTCTCAGTTGAGGCCTTAAATCAGCATTGGGGGGTAAGCATAAGAGGTCTGCACGGCTTCACTCTATACACATGCGAAATTGAATGGAATCGAATCGAATTGAGTTGAGTGAGTTCGAAGCGTACAATGAATCGAATGTGTATGACCATGTTGTGTCTCATAACAAACAGAATTCGGAGAATTGAGTGCGAATATGAAATGTGTAAAAGTATTAAAACATGCTGTAAAGCCGTGGCAATCGAAAGCACTCATACACTTTTTATACTCTCTGCAAAAGAGAGTATATTGGGTTTGTGAAAAGTATGTAACAGGCAGAAGGAGGCGTGGCCGACCTCATAAAGTATATATTTTCTTGATCAGCATCAACAGCAAAGACGATATAGCAATGTCCGTCTGTCCGTCTGTCTGTCTGTTCGTCCGTCCGTATGAACACCTGGATCTTCATCACAAGCCGAGTCGATATAGCCATGTCCGTCTGTCCGTATGAACAAACAGATTTCAGAGATGGTCTCTATCGACTCGATATTAAGTCAGTCAATACAAGAATTTTTTTTTTCGATGCCACGCCCCGTTCGCCCACAATGAGCAAAAAACACACACCTCGTAAAAAATTGATGTTTTAGGCGAATATCTCAGTAACTATGGCACTGAGGAACACCAATTTTGGTATGCAGGTTCCTAGAGACGGCATAAATGCATTGTCATTAAATATTTTGGACTGCCACGCCCCCTTTTCCCACAAGAAATAAAATAATTTTCAAACTTCAATGCTGAATTTAAGGCATATGTAAAATTAGTTTCAAGACAAAATATATCTAACTATCCTGAAAGTTGCATATAAATCGGACTATAAACAAAAGAGCTAGACACGTAACAAAGTTTATAATTTAACGCCATTTCACTGCACGTGTGTAAGCGAGACAGAAATATACAAACATGTGAGCGAACGTTTTCGCTGCTTTCTAGCGGCAGCGCTGCCCACGAATGCTGGCTGTGCCGAGCAATTGTATATGTATAACATATACACACATACATATGTGCGTGCATGCTTCTAATGTCAAATGTATATGTGCATACATACAATCAGATGTTTTTGTTTCAACGTGTTTTGTTGCAAGTATCAATTTGATATACCGATTGGATACCGATTTTATTAAATGATCGGGAATAAATTGCAGAGGTTGTTCTACGGTCGGGCGTGCTCGACTTTACTTTTCTTTCTTGTTATTCTTTACGGACTTCGCACGGTCGGGGGAGCCCGAGTGTACATTCTTTTTATACCCGTTACTCGTAGAGTAAAAGGGTATATTGTATTCGTTGCAATGTATGTAACAGGGAGAAGGAGACATGGCAGACCCCATAAAGTATATATATTCTTGATCAGCATGACTAGCCGAGTCGATATAGCCATGTCCGTCTGTCCGTCTGTCCGTCCGTCCGTCTGTCCGTCTGTGTGAACAAAAGGATCTCAGAGACTATAAGAGCTAGAAAGGCCCCAGTGGTCGCAAACGAAAGATAAAATGCCCAAGCAGTACAAGTTTGCTTTTGTTTTTTGACACGCCCACTTTAGGGCGTTCTATTTGCATACAAAGGTAAAAACAGGTAAAAATAGCATGTTTTAGTATAGAAAACTTTTTTGTTAGTAATGCTATCTAAACCACAGAAAGTACACGTCTAGGGATTACGTATACTGACCAAGTTTGATCCAAATCGGACAACTATATCATATAGCTCCCATAGGGACAATCGGTCAAAAATACGCTCCAAATATGAATTTATATGAATAACTTTTGCATTGGCCAACCAATCGAAGTGAAACTTACACAGAATATATCTGTCAATAATATAAACATATTGACTAAGTTTCATCCAAATCGGACGACTATATCGTATAGCTCCCATAGGGACGATCGGTCAAAAATACGCTGTAAATATGATTTTGTATGAAAATTTTCTGCGTTTCTCAAGTCATCTGAATTAAAATCAATAGGGTCGATTACCTAACCGATTGTAATATTATTAATATTATTAATAATATATTATATTGTTAATAATATAATTAAACTGAGTAACGGGTATCCTAAAGTCGCGAGGCGACTATAGCATTCTTTCTTGTTTGTTTCTATGAAAATATGAAAAGAAAAGAAAAAATTTAATAGAATCATGATATCATGATAGTATAATTTGCAAAAAATTCCTGTTTACCATGTGAACGCTACTCTCAAATGCTTGTATTTTTTTCAAGACAAGATGGAGTAGTCTGGCTTTAACGGCATCACTAGAAGCTAGAACTTGTATGAAAATACATCTGTATTTGTCATTGAGTTATCTCACAAGATCGAAATTTTAATATTTAACCTCACAGAGTTTTATAGAACAAACAAATTTTGCTAGAACTTTTTATATACAACAATTATTTAGCGTTACTTTCTTTCAACAGGCATGGCCAATTGTTATCATTTCACTAATTGGCGCTACATGTGAGCTACTTGCAATTATACGTTTAGCATTAAGTCGGGATGATGTCTGGTATACAAAAACCCCAGCGGCTTGTGAAATTGTTGAAACGCGTAAGGGATACCCGTCACCAGTGCGAAAGGTATCTATACATTATTATATGTGAACTAAATTCATTTTGATAGCTGTCGTCACCAAACAATAACAAGAAAGAAAATTACAGTCGAGCACGCCCGACCGTAGAATACTCTCTGCCTTTTATTCCCGATCATTTTAATAAAATCAGTATCCGAGAATATCAACTAGTAGTACTTGCAGTAAAAGACGTTGAAAGACGTTCAGCTAGGAAGTTAAGCCTCTTTTATAGAGATATCTATGGTTTTAGGCCGTAAATTTCCAAGTAATGCGGTGGCGCGGATGATTAGTATTCGATCGTTGAACGGGAGGTCGTGGGTTCGAACCTTGGTCCGACATCAAAAAGGATATATTTTATTGTGTTGTTTACATGTGTTGCATTATCGAAAAAAAATTGTTTATTAACAAATTATTAACAAACAATTAAAAAAATTTTTTACCTGGGTTTTGATAAAAAAAAATTTTTATTACTAAATGAAAACATGCAACAATTGGAGCTATTGAATTATATTCTTTTAAAGGATTGACCGCGACTCGAACCCACGACTTTGCGTTCGCCGATCAAGCACTTAACCGGCAACGCCATCACGACACTTAAAAGTTTTCGTTCCAAAACCATACATATAAAAGAGGCCTAACTTCCTAGCTGAATAACTATTTTGTCAAAAATGGAATTTAGGTCGGCACGGCAAGCGTCTGCAAGCAGCGCTGCCGCTAACAAGCAGCGAAAACGTTCGCTCACATGTTTGTATGCTTCTGTCTCGCTTGCACATATGCATTGACATTGCGTTCAATTATTAACTTTCTTACATGTCTAGCTCTTTTGTTTATTGTCCGATTTTTATGCAACTTTCAGAATAGTTTAATATATTTTGTCTTTAAACGAATGTGAAATAACAATACTGTACGATAAGAACATATGCCTTAAAATCGGCATTGAAGTTTAACAATTATTTTATTTTTTGTGAGAAAAGGGGGCGTGGCAGCCAAAAAATTTTAATGGCATTATATTTATGCCTTGACTAGGAACCTTCACACAATTGGTGTTTCTAAGTGTCATAGTTACTGAGATATTCACCTAAAACATCAATTTTTTACGAGGTGTGTCTAGTTTTTTGCTCATTATGGGCGAACGGGGCGTGGCATCGAAAAAAAAAAGATTCTTGTATTGACTGACTTAATATCGAGTCGATAGAGACCAAATTCAAACTTGTAGCTTTTACCATCTCTGAAATCTGTTTGTTCATACGGACGGACAGACGGACAGACAGACGGACAGACGGACATGGCTATATTGACTCGGCTTGTGATGCTGATCAAGAATATATATATTTTGTGGGGTCTGCCACGCCTCCTTCTGCCTGTTACATACTTTTCACAAACCCAATATACTCTCTCTTGCAGAGAGTATAAAAATGGTGACCAGAAAAAATAATGGGGGCCTAAAATAAGCAGATAAACTAAAATGGTAATGGTCGATTTTTATACAACAGCCACAGTCATTTAAAATTTTGGTCTGCGAAGCCCCCTTCTCCATGGGAAATAAAACAAATGTTAAATTTGCATGCTGTTTTTAGGGCATATACTCTTATCGTAATGTCAATGTATATGTACACACGAGACGGAATCATGCCCGCGTATACCGATTTCAATAATATAATCATTCATATAATCGAATATAAAATGCAGGGAGTATTACACGGTCGGACGTGCTCGATTGTACTTTTTTATAACTAATGACCTTTTAAGTCTATAAAACAGCAAAAGAAAATTAAAGAAGTAGTAGGGCACCGTTTGGCATTTTTATGCAACTTAATTGGTCAAGTTTCAGAAAACTTGCCCAAAGCCCTCTGCTCGATCAGATTTCATTCTTTTCTGCAACTTGTTTGTCATATTTTAACATTTGTTCACCCTTTAATTAAATTGTTTTTAACTGTCAAAAAGCACATGGTATGGCTAGTTATTGATAAAAATGAAGTGCATCTTGGTCATCTTTTTCAGAACTTCAACCATACGTCGAACTTTTAAAGCAGTGCCAAATTTAGTTTATCTGCATATTTTAGTGCTTTGTTTGATTTTTTTTGATTGTTTCACAGATTGCTGTTTTTAATCAGAAATATGAGACTCCGAAGCAACTCATCGACGCTCTTCAAGTTCAAGTTGACGGTCCTCCTTGTAAGCCGATTTTTAATTATTCATAGTTTCAGCGCGTTGATTTAAGTTTAATGCTTCTCTGTAAACTTGTAATAGCTTATCGCTATTTTAAATAATTTTTATTTAATGAGCTGCCTTATTTGTTTCTAGGCGGCATTTGTAAAGAAGAAAATGTTCAGGAAAATAGCACAAGTAACATAAAGTTGATTGCTGCTCATGCGATTGCCAGTCTTGCTGTTATTTACTTGGCTTTTGTCGTTTAATTAAAATCACCTATTACTAATCCAAAATTATGGAAATGCTTATATGAATAAAAAAAAAAACAAAATATTAAATTGTATAACAAAAGATTTTTGTCTAAAAATGTTGAATTTTTATTTTGTAGAGGTAAATCAAGCTTATTTCAAATTTTTGCAACGCCACCTACCGCCCCCGAAAAGTATTAAATTAACTAAATTAACATATCCGCCCGTACGAACACCTGGATCTCGGATTCTGTAAGAGCTTGAGCCAATAAATTAAAAGTGAAAGTCCGTGTGTAGTGTACGCATATCAAGTCTATTTCAAATCGTTGCCACGCTCCCGATCGCACTGAAACTTACACATTATGTGAATATCATGATTATAATCATCCTTACCAAGTCTGGTCCGGATCCGACAAATATATTCTTGTTACAAATACATGAAGTGGGCAGCAAATTGAGGCGTACTCTGCCCACAAAGCTGACTTGAGCTCGGGGAACATGGGGTGGGAGTTTTGCCACATAGAAGGATGTGCCGTGCCACAAAACTAAAAGAGAGTAGACAGAGTGAAGACAGGATTTGATATCCACGAAAGTATAAAAAGCTAAACATGAATAACAATGATGTTAATGTTCTTCTTCTTTACCCTCCCAACCTGCAAAGACTGTAAAATTTACGCCTTTACCCAATAACCATGAAACTATATTTAGTTTGAGTGCCCATTCTGAAGCTTAATTTACTTTATGTTTAAAGAAAAAGGCAGCGAGATAATAAAATTCCAAGATTTCAGATTTATCATAAATTAATTACTAATACTGAAAGAGTTTACAATATTAAGGAATTTATAAATGAGAGCGTTTTTCGGATTTTACTATAATATTCAATTTTCAAGCTCTCTTTTGATTTGGTATGTTTTTCTTTTCTTTTAATTCAGCTGTTATATACATTTTTTTTTATTTTGACTAACTTAATTTTATTTGTATTGTGCGGCTAGGCAGTACTTCTAGACTTTTACTTGTACAGTTCGCCTCACGAGTTCATTTCCGATTATTTATACTAAAAATCGGTATCCAGTGAACACCACGTGGAGGTCATTGCGATGCAATTAGATCTTTAAAATAGATCTTCAAGTCGAACTGAAGTAAGCAATTTTTAGAAAAATTGCAAATTTCCATGTTCCCCGCGCAAAAAAAACAAGAAAGAATGCTATAGTCGCCTCGCGACTTTAGGATACCCGTTACTCAGTTTAATTATATTATTAACAATATAATATATTATTAATAATATTAATAATAATACAATCGTTTAAGTAATCGACCTTACTGATTTTAATTCAGATGACTTAAGAAACGCAGAAAATTTTCATACAAAATCATATTTACAGCGTATTTTTGACCGATCGTCCCTATGCGAGCTATACGATATAGTCGTCCGACTTGGATGAAACTTAGTCAATATGTTTTTATTATTGACAAATATATTCTGTGTAAGTTTTATTTCGATTGATTGGCCAACGCAAAAGTTATTCATATAAATTCATATTTGGAGCGTATTTTTGACCGATTGTCCCTATGGGAGCTATACGATATAGTCGTCCGACTTGGATGAAACTTAGTCAATATGTTTTTATTATTGACAAATATATTCTGTGTAAGTTTTACTTCGATTGATTGGCCAACGCAAAAGTTATTCATATAAATTCATATTTGGAGAGTATTTTTGACCGATTGTCCCTATGGGAGCTATATGATATAGTTGTCCGATTTGGATCAAACTTGGTCAGTATACGTAAAGACGTGTACTTTCTGTGTCAATTTGGTTTAGATAGCATTACTAACAAAAAAGTTTTCTATACTAAAACATGCTATTTTTACCTGTTTTTACCTTTGTATGCACATAGAATGCCCTAAAGTGGGCGTGTCAAAAAAGAAAAGCAAACTTGTACTGCTTGGGCATTTTATCTTTCGTTTGCGACCACTCGGGCCTTTCTAGCTCTTATAGTCTCTGAGATCCTTTTGTTCACACAGACGGACAGACGGACGGACGGACAGACGGACATGGCTATATCGATTCGGCTCTACGAGTAACGGGTATAAAAATATCCTGACCCATCAACTTACAGACCTAAAATGCTTACGGAAATCGCGTCGTGAATACTATACATGGTCAAAAGTCTTTGCGCTGGCTTGGCCAAGCAACACATTTGAAAATGACTAATCAATGTGTATATCGTCACGTGTTGTGGACATTTTCAAATCAAAACAAGTAAGGAAGGCTACAGTCAAGCGAGCCGACTGTAAAAGACCCCGTACTCCTTCTAGTGCGCGTTTTTCCATATAAATCACCAGTCTTCGAGCGATTTGTCCTATGGGAGCTATAGGCTATAGTTGTCCAATCCGAATTAAACTTAATGCCTCTCAAAAGTATCTGATACGATAAGGAGATCATCCAAATAGATGAATACTTCTCGTGTTAATTGAGGTGGAATTATTTTGTCCATCAGTTTGGACATTGTCTGAGGGGCGTTACACAGACCAAAAGGCATCACAGTGTATTGATAGAAAGGCCTCCCGGGTACACTAAATGCTGTCTTGTCTCTTGAACTGGGTGTTAAAGGAATTTGCCAGAACGCATTTTTTAAATCAAGGCTTGTTATAAATTCAGCTTTTGGTAGTCTGCTTAGAATACCATCGATAAATGGCATGGGATATGCATACTTCACAGTGACTGCATTAACCTGTCTGCTATCCAAGCATAACCGCACTTTACCAGGCTTTTAAACGAGAACTACAGGCGAGGACCAAGAACTTAAAGATTCCTCAATAACTCCTAAGCTGAGCATCCTATCTAGCTTTTGATACATAAGCTTTTCGAATGCAGGTGAAACAGGGTAATGTCGTTGTTTAATAGATATTGCCTTATCAACGTCTATCTCATGTGAAAGTAATGAGGTTCGACCTAGGCCTAATTCAGCAAATGAAGGAAAATCCTTGATGACTTCCTGTAAAGCTTTATGTTGTTCTAAACTTAGTTTTCTTAACAAAGGATCTTCTAAAGCTGCAAGTCGTTCGCACCCTGAGTCGAAGCCTGATGGCCATAAATCAAATGACTTTCAACAAGAAAGAAAAGTACAGTCGAGCACGCCCGACAGTAGAATACTCTCTGCGTTTTATTCTCGATTATTTTAATAAAATCGGTATTCGGGTATATCAATTGATAGTACTTGCAATAAAACACGTTGAAACAAAAACATCTGATCTGTATACACACACATATACATTTGACATTATAAGTATGCACGCACATATGTATGTGTGTATATGTAATACATATACAATTGGTCAGCACGGCCAGCATTCGCGGGCAGCGCTGCCGCTAAGCTACGCAAGCAGCGAAAACGTTCGCTCACTTGTTTGTATGTTTCTATCTCGCACACATGCATTGGCATTGCGTTCAATGTTGCGTGTCTAGCTCTTTTGTTTATTGTCCGATTTATCTGCAACTTTCAGGACAGTTTGATATGTTTTGTCTTCAAATGATTTTCAAATTACAATACTGTACGATAAGAACATATGCCATAAAATCGGCATTGAAGTTTAAAAATTACTTTATTTCTTGTGAGAAAAGGGGGCGTGGCAGCAAAAAAAATTTTAATGTCATTATATTTAGGCCTTCTTTAGAAACCTGCATACCAAAATTGGTGTTCCTAGGTGCCATAGTTACTGAGATATTCGCCTAAAACATAAATTTTTTACGAGGTGTGCTTAGTTCTTTGCTTATTGTGGGCAAATGGGGCGTGGAATCGAAAAACAAAAAGATACTTGTATTGACTGACTGAATATCGAGTCGATACTGACCAAATTCAAACTTGTAGCTCTTACCATCTCTGAAATCTGTTTGTTCATACGGACGGACGGACGGACAGACAGACGGACAGACAGACAGACGGACATGGCTATATCGAGTCGGCTGGTGATGCTGATCAAGAATATATATACTTTCTGGGGTCTGCCACGCCTCCTTCTGCCTGTTACATACTTTTCACAAACCTAATATACTCTCTCTTGCAGAGAGTATAAAAAAATCGATGCCTAAGTATAAATCCTGTGAAAGTGAGGGTACCAAGTAGAAAGTTAAAATATGTTTCTTTCCACGAAATTCAATCTCCGAGTTGAGTTTCCCATTGCACATTTCCATCCGCGGTCCTAACATTCGACATTAGAGGTCTGTAAAGATGATGTGAATCGAGTATCTCTGTCGCACAGCCCCTATGCAAGTTATTGATGCACCGGTGTCAAGCAGGCCACTTACAGTCTTCCCTAAAAGAGAAACGTATGCGTATGGTCGAGTATCATGCGAATTGTTAATTGCTGCTGCCAAAAGCTTTTTCTTCTCAATTTTTCCGAGTGCTAAAAATTCTTTTTGACGGGTTACGAAGCGAGAAAGATAATTAGATTAAATAGCTTTATTAATTTTATGAACGTCCGGTATTGTAGATATTATCTGTGTTTGAATACAAGAAGAATCTGAATCCACTTCTAATCTGTGTTGGTCGACTTCGAATTCATCGGTTTGCGTGCACTTTTCAACGGTGCACGGCCTAGCCAGTTTTTTGGTGGCGTTTGAGTTTACGTTTGCTACACGATGGTTTATATGTATCGGCTTTACCACACCCGTAGTAGAATACTCTACGAATTTGACTAACATAGTCTTGGTAACGGTGTCCGGTTTCTTCACAATTCCAACATACTAATTGTATAGCTGCTATATCTGCCTCTTCTTGTTCAAAAGTCTCCGATTCTGATTCGTACTCTATTGAACCTTGTACAGCATTGATTGCTCTTCGTGGCATCGGCACTGGTTTGCAAAAAGAGTTCTCGGGTTCTTACTAAATGACGAAGTTTTGCTACGGTGCCAGTCTCCTCATACAGTAATTCATGCTGGATTTCCAATCTTAAATTAGATCTGAGCGACTCCAAAAGCGAAAATTCAGAAAGAGGAACTGTATGTTATCTGCTAGGGTAATAATTGATTCGTAAAACTCGTCAAATGTTTCTCCCTCTCTTTGCTTACGCCTATCTATAAGGGCTCTAACATGCAAATCTGTACGTACGCCCTTAAATTGACTTTTGAGCGCATGGCGCAATCCTTCCCATTGGATGGCTAGCACACTTTTATGGTAACGAACCATTTACTGGCCGTTTCTTCGAGGAGGTTGCTAGCATACCGCGCAAGAACTCCAAAATTCCCTTCTAAGGTCTGGTGAGTAACTGCTTCGGCTCGATAAATAAAATCGTCAACGCCTAACGAAGACTTCCCAGAGAATCGAAGCTTCCAATTTGTTATTATCTGGCTGATTCGATATGGACGCAACTCATGACCATAAGGAGTGTATCGGTCGGAGTGATGATCGGAAGGCATCAATGGTGGCAATGTAGCTGAATGGTGATTTGGGATTTCGCTACTAGTTGCCGGCCTAACACTTGGCGGTGGGGGTGTAATGGACCCTACAACACTCAATTTTGATGACAATTTGTTGAAACCAGTCTGCATTGTTCGAATTAGTAGCTCAGTTTGTCTAGTCGTGGCTTGTGCTAATACTTCAGATTGATTCACTCCAGCTACAGCGAGCGCATTTGCAATCACTTGCTGCAAGCTCTCATTAGTCGGCATAACTGAGGATTGTGCGGCAGGATTTGCAACTGGAACGACGTAATCGTCAATAACTTCAGGACCTGACACGCTAGGTTCTCTCCTGGACATAGCTCGCGTTACCGTACCAGATACAGATGGTATTTCGGATGGAGGCTCCTCAAGGGGTCTTTTACACGTAGCGCACACTTTTTAGACCCCGTACTCTAAAAAAGAGTATAGGGGTCTATTAAGTTTGTCTGAAGCGAAATGTGCGTAAAAGGCAGAAGGAGGCGTAGCCGACCCCATGAAGTATTTATATTCTTGATCAGCATCAACAGCCGAGTCGATATAGCAATGTCCGTCTGTCCATCTGTCTGTCTGTCCGTCCGTCCGTATGAATACCTTGATCTTTTAAACTACAAGAGCTAGAGCAGCCAAATTTGGAATGAAAGTCCGTCTGTAGTGTACGCAGTGCAAGTTTATTTCACATTTTTGCCACGATTGCAACCAAACTCACACAGTTCGTGTGTATAATTATTAAAAGTATCCTCACCAAATTTGGTCCAAATCGGACAACAATAACATACAAAACAAATTAATCAAAAATGCTGAATTTTATGAGCGAATTGTTTGTTTACACTTGCTTGTAATAAAAGATTTAACTCTACGTTTAGCTATTGCAATTTCAATAAGGAGCGTGGTCTAGGTAGTAGAGATGCGCGCTTTGTTCTTAGTGAGTGTATGTTAACCCGGGATCGCGGGTTCGAATCCAGTCAAGTGATATATTCTGTTTTTACTTTTTAAATTTTAATTATTTACATCAACTTCAATGAGGAGTATGGTCTCAGTAGTAAAGATGCCTGATCTAATTCTTCGCACTTGTATGTTAACCCGGGATCATGGGTTCGAGCGCCGTCAGGGACATTTTATTAATTTTTGTTTTATAACAAAAAAATATTACATGTTAATGCAGATAGTCGGGCTATTTTAAGAGAGTGTCGTGGCTCAACTTTTAGGGCTGTGGCGCGTGTGTTTCAGATGAACGCGGGTTCGATTCCAGTCAGTGCTATATTCTATTCATTAAGTTTTTTTAAATTTTAATTATTTGCATCAACTACAGTCAGGAGTGTGGTCTAAGTTGTAGAGATGCCTGTTCTTAGTCTAGTTGAATGTTAAGCATGATGAGGTCTACGGTTCGAAAGCCGTCGCCGGCATTTCACAGTAACTTTTGTTATTTAATCAAAAACTATTACATGTAAATGCAGATAATCGAGATCTGATCTAATGCAGGGCGTGGTGCAACTGCTACGGTTCTGACGCGTGTGCGTGAAGTCCTGGGTTCAAATCCCGTCAGTGAATTATTTTGATTATTTTTTATACCCGTTACTCGTAGAGTAAAAGCACTAACCATACAACACATAGATGCGTCAAACGCAAGATTTTTTGAAAGCAAACGCTAGGCTGCTTCTAGACCCCCAGAGAGTTTCGGCAAAAAGCCGAACGCTCTAGCGCCCCGGCGAGTCGATCGCCACTCAGCAAAAGACGAAAATAATTTAGTCTGCCTCAGCAAGCGAAACGATGAGCACGGCTATGTCGCTTGTGTTCACGTTTCGCTTTAATATGTTTGTCTCTTTCTAGCATGCCAGATACACACATTTTGTGACATCTCGCAACGGCAGATTTTTGCAACCAGCTCTCTGCTACAATTTCTGTTTTCAACAAAATTGCGATCCAGCTAGGAAGTTAAGCTGCTTGTATTGGGATATGTATGGTTTTAGGTTTATCGATGAACAGGGAGTCGTGGGTTCGATTCCTGGTCCGCCATTAAATTAAAAATCTTTTATTGTGCTGTTGAGATGTGTTGCATTACCGAAAAAGTTTATTTATTAGCAAATTGTTGTTAATAAACGATTGAAATAATTTTTTTTAAATTGAGTTTTGTTAAAAAAAAAATTTTAATTCAATGAAAACATGCAACAACTGAACTTTTGAATTATTTTCTTTTAAATGATTGACCGCGACTCGAACCCCACGACTCCGCGCTTGCCGATCAAGCACTTAACTACCAGCGCCACCGCGACAATCGTATGCTGCCGACCTAAAAACCTAGCGCGATGGTTATTTTGTTGAAAACAGAAATTGTAGCAGTGAGCTGGTTGCTAAAATCTGCCGTTGCAAGATGTCACAAAATGTGTGTATCTGGCATGCTTGAAAGAGACAAACATATTAAAGCGAAACGAGAACACAAGCGACATAGCCGTGCTCATCGTTTCGCTTGCTGAGGCAGACTAAATTATTTTCGCCTTTTGCTGAGCGGCGATCGACTCGCCGGGGCGCTAGAGCGTTCGGCTTTTTGCCGAAGCTCTCTGGGGTCTAGAGGCAGCCTAGCGTTTGCTTTCAAAAAATCTTGCGTTTGACGCATCTATGTGTTGTATGGTTAGTGGTAAAAGGGTATATTGTATTCGTTGCAATGTATGTAACAGGGAGAAGGAGACATGGCAGACCCCATAAAGTATATATATTCTTGATCAGCATGACTAGCCGAGTCGATATAGCCATGTCCGTCTGTCCGTCCGTCCGTCTGTCCGTCTGTGTGAACAAAAGGATCTCAGAGACTATAGGAGCTAGAAAGGCCCGAGTGGTCGCAAACGAAAGATAAAATGCCCAAGCAGTACAAGTTTGCTTTTGTTTTTGACACGCCCACTTTAGGGCGTTCTATGTGCATACAAAGGTAAAAACAGGTAAAAATAGCATGTTTTAGTATAGAAAACTTTTTTGTTAGTAATGCTATCTAAACCAAATTGACACAGAAAGTACACGTCTAGGGATTACGTATACTGACCAAGTTTGATCCAAATCGGACAACTACATCATATAGCT
>JAEIGM010000370.1:0-33801 GCA_018903735.1 Drosophila cardini
TCACATTTCGGGCCTTGATCTTAGCTATCTCTGTCAAAACTCAACCGATTTTGAATCGGAATACCATTTAATTCAATAATTTTCATTTATATCGACTCTGCATCAAAATAATCTTGATTTCGTCAATTTAAAATTTTTTCATTTATTTTTTGTTTTTGCATTTTCTGGCGTTTCTAGAGGTCTTAGAGGATTTTAGACGTTATTTTCGAATCCTCACATTTCGGGCCTTGATCTTAGCTATCTCTGTCGAAACTCAACCGATTTTGAATCGGAATACCATTTAATTCAATAATTTTCATTTATATCGACTCTGCATCAAAATAATCTTGATTTCGTCAATTTAAAATTTTTTCATTTATTTTTTGTTTTTGCATTTTCTGGCGTTTCTAGAGGTCTTAGAGGATTTTAGACGTTATTTTCGAATCCTCACATTTCGGGCCTTGATCTTAGCTATCTCTGTCAAACTCACCGAAATATTATTTTTTTTAATAATTTTTTTTAAATTTTTTTTTTTTTTTTATTTTAGACGTTATTTTGGAATCCTCACATTTCAGGCCTTGATCTTAGCTATCTCTGTCAAAACTCAACCGATTTTGAATCAGAATACCATTTAATTCAATAATTTTCATTTATATCGACTCTGCATCAAAATAATCTTGATTTCGTCAATTTAAAATTTTTTCATTTATTTTTTGTTTTTGCATTTTCTGGCGTTTCTAGAGGTCTTAGAGGATTTTAGACGTTATTTTCGAATCCTCACATTTCGGGCCTTGATCTTAGCTATCTCTGTCAAAACTCAACCGATTTTGAATCGGAATACCATTTAATTCAATAATTTTCATTTATATCGACTCTGCATCAAAATAATCTTGATTTCGTCAATTTAAAATTTTTTCATTTATTTTTTGTTTTTGCATTTTCTGGCGTTTCTAGAGGTCTTAGACGATTTTAGACGTTATTTTCGAATCCTCACATTTCGGGCCTTGATCTTAGCTATCTCTGTCAAAACTCAACCGATTTTGAATCGGAATACCATTTAATTCAATAATTTTCATTTATATCGACTCTGCATCAAAATAATCTTGATTTCGTCAATTTAAAATTTTTTCATTTATTTTTTGTTTTTGCATTTTCTGGCGTTTCTAGAGGTCTTAGACGATTTTAGACGTTATTTTCGAATCCTCACATTTCGGGCCTTGATCTTAGCTATCTCTGTCAAAACTCAACCGATTTTGAATCGGAATACCATTTAATTCAATAATTTTCATTTATATCGACTCTTCATCAAAATAATCTTGATTTCGTCAATTTAAAATTTATTCATTTATTTTTTGTTTTTGCATTTTCTGGCGTTTCTAGAGGTCTTAGAGGATTTTAGACGTTATTTTCGAATCCTCACATTTCGGGCCTTGATCTTAGCTATCTCTGTCGAAACTCAACCGATTTTGAATCGGAATACCATTTAATTCAATAATTTTCATTTATATCGACTCTGCATCAAAATAATCTTGATTTCGTCAATTTAAAATTTTTTCATTTATTTTTTGTTTTTGCATTTTCTGGCGTTTCTAGAGGTCTTAGACGATTTTAGACGTTATTTTCGAATCCTCACATTTCGGGCCTTGATCTTAGCTATCTCTGTCAAAACTCAACCGATTTTGAATCGGAATACCATTTAATTCAATAATTTTCATTTATATCGACTCTGCATCAAAATAATCTTGATTTCGTCAATTTAAAATTTTTTCATTTATTTTTTGTTTTTGCATTTTCTGGCGTTTCTAGAGGTCTTAGACGATTTTAGACGTTATTTTTGAATCCTCACATTTCGGGCCTTGATCTTGGCTATCTCTGTCAAAACTCAACCGATTTTGAATCGGAATACCGTTTAATTCAATAATTTTCATTTATATCGACTCTGCATCAAAATAATCTTGATTTCGTCAATTTAAAATTTTTTCATTTATTTTTTGTTTTTGCATTTTCTGGCGTTTCTAGAGGTCTTAGACGATTTTAGACGTTATTTTCGAATCCTCACATTTCAGGCCTTAATCTTAGCTATCTCTGTCAAAACTCAACCGATTTTGAATCAGAATACCATTTAATTCAATAATTTTCATTTATATCGACTCTGCATCAAAATAATCTTGATTTCGTCAATTTAAAATTTTTTCATTTATTTTTTGTTTTTGCATTTTCTGGCGTTTCTAGAGGTCTTAGAGGATTTTAGACGTTATTTTCGAATCCTCACATTTCGGGCCTTGATCTTAGCTATCTCTGTCAAAACTCAACCGATTTTGAATCGGAATACCATTTAATTCAATAATTTTCATTTATATCGACTCTGCATCAAAATAATCTTGATTTCGTAAATTTAAAATTTTTTCATTTATTTTTTGTTTTTGCATTTTCTGGCGTTTCTAGAGGTCTTAGAGGATTTTAGACGTTATTTTCGAATCCTCACATTTCGGGCCTTGATCTTAGCTATCTCTGTCAAAACTCAACCGATTTTGAATCGGAATACCATTTAATTCAATAATTTTCATTTATATCGACTCTGCATCAAAATAATCTTGATTTCGTCAATTTAAAATTTTTTCATTTATTTTTTGTTTTTGCATTTTCTGGCGTTTCTAGAGGTCTTAGACGATTTTAGACGTTATTTTCGAATCCTCACATTTCGGGCCTTGATCTTAGCTATCTCTGTCAAAACTCAACCGATTTTGAATCGGAATACCATTTAATTCAATAATTTTCATTTATATCGACTCTGCATCAAAATAATCTTGATTTCGTCAATTTAAAATTTTTTCATTTATTTTTTGTTTTTGCATTTTCTGGCGTTTCTAGAGGTCTTAGAGGATTTTAGACGTTATTTTCGAATCCTCACATTTCGGGCCTTGATCTTAGCTATCTCTGTCAAAACTCAACCGATTTTGAATCGGAATACCATTTAATTCAATAATTTTCATTTATATCGACTCTGCATCAAAATAATCTTGATTTCGTCAATTTAAAATTTTTTCATTTATTTTTTGTTTTTGCATTTTCTGGCGTTTCTAGAGGTCTTAGACGATTTTAGACGTTATTTTCGAATCCTCACATTTCGGGCCTTGATCTTAGCTATCTCTGTCAAAACTCAACCGATTTTGAATCAGAATACCATTTAATTCAATAATTTTCATTTATATCGACTCTGCATCAAAATAATCTTGATTTCGTCAATTTAAAATTTTTTCATTTATTTTTTGTTTTTGCATTTTCTGGCGTTTCTAGAGGTCTTAGAGGATTTTAGACGTTATTTTCGAATCCTCACATTTCGGGCCTTGATCTTAGCTATCTCTGTCAAAACTCAACCGATTTTGAATCGGAATACCATTTAATTCAATAATTTTCATTTATATCGACTCTGCATCAAAATAATCTTGATTTCGTCAATTTAAAATTTTTTCATTTATTTTTTGTTTTTGCATTTTCTGGCGTTTCTAGAGGTCTTAGAGGATTTTAGACGTTATTTTCGAATCCTCACATTTCAGGCCTTGATCTTAGCTATCTCTGTCAAAACTCAACCGATTTTGAATCGGAATACCATTTAATTCAATAATTTTCATTTATATCGACTCTGCATCAAAATAATCTTGATTTCGTCAATTTAAAATTTTTTCATTTAATTTTTGTTTTTGCATTTTCTGGCGTTTCTAGAGGTCTTAGAGGATTTTAGACGTTATTTTCGAATCCTCACATTTCGGGCCTTGATCTTAGCTATCTCTGTCAAAACTCAACCGATTTTGAATCGGAATACCATTTAATTCAATAATTTTCATTTATATCGACTCTGCATCAAAATAATCTTGATTTCGTCAATTTAAAATTTTTTCATTTATTTTTTGTTTTTGCATTTTCTGGCGTTTCTAGAGGTCTTAGACGATTTTAGACGTTATTTTCGAATCCTCACATTTCGGGCCTTGATCTTAGCTATCTCTGTCAAAACTCAACCGATTTTGAATCAGAATACCATTTAATTCAATAATTTTCATTTATATCGACTCTGCATCAAAATAATCTTGATTTCGTAAATTTAAAATTTTTTCATTTATTTTTTGTTTTTGCATTTTCTGGCGTTTCTAGAGGTCTTAGAGGATTTTAGACGTTATTTTCGAATCCTCACATTTCGGGCCTTGATCTTAGCTATCTCTGTCAAAACTCAACCGATTTTGAATCGGAATACCATTTAATTCAATAATTTTCATTTATATCGACTCTGCATCAAAATAATCTTGATTTCGTCAATTTAAAATTTTTTCATTTATTTTTTGTTTTTGCATTTTCTGGCGTTTCTAGAGGTCTTAGAGGATTTTAGACGTTATTTTCGAATCCTCACATTTCGGGCCTTGATCTTAGCTATCTCTGTCAAAACTCAACCGATTTTGAATCGGAATACCATTTAATTCAATAATTTTCATTTATATCGACTCTGCATCAAAATAATCTTGATTTCGTCAATTTAAAATTTTTTCATTTATTTTTTGTTTTTGCATTTTCTGGCGTTTCTAGAGGTCTTAGAGGATTTTAGACGTTATTTTCGAATCCTCACATTTCGGGCCTTGATCTTAGCTATCTCTGTCAAAACTCAACCGATTTTGAATCGGAATACCATTTAATTCAATAATTTTCATTTATATCGACTCTGCATCAAAATAATCTTGATTTCGTCAATTTAAAATTTTTTCATTTATTTTTTGTTTTTGCATTTTCTGGCGTTTCTAGAGGTCTTAGACGATTTTAGACGTTATTTTCGAATCCTCACATTTCGGGCCTTGATCTTAGCTATCTCTGTCAAAACTCAACCGATTTTGAATCGGAATACCATTTAATTCAATAATTTTCATTTATATCGACTCTGCATCAAAATAATCTTGATTTCGTCAATTTAAAATTTTTTCATTTATTTTTTGTTTTTGCATTTTCTGGCGTTTCTAGAGGTCTTAGACGATTTTAGACGTTATTTTCGAATCCTCACATTTCGGGCCTTGATCTTAGCTATCTCTGTCAAAACTCAACCGATTTTGAATCGGAATACCATTTAATTCAATAATTTTCATTTATATCGACTCTGCATCAAAATAATATTGATTTCGTCAATTTAAAATTTTTTCATTTATTTTTTGTTTTTGCATTTTCTGGCGTTTCTAGAGGTCTTAGACGATTTTAGACGTTATTTTCGAATCCTCACATTTCGGGCCTTGATTTTAGCTATCTCTGTCAAAACTCTACCGATTTTGAATCGGAATACCATTTAATTCAATAATTTTCATTAATATCGACTCTTCATCAAAATAATCTTGATTTCGTCAATTTAAAATTTATTCATTTATTTTTTGTTTTTGCATTTTCTGGCGTTTCTAGAGGTCTTAGAGGATTTTAGACGTTATTTTCGAATCCTCACATTTCAGGCCTTGATCTTAGCTATCTCTGTCAAAACTCAACCGATTTTGAATCGGAATACCATTTAATTCAATAATTTTCATTTATATCGACTCTGCATCAAAATAATCTTGATTTCGTCAATTTAAAATTTTTTCATTTATTTTTTGTTTTTGCATTTTCTGGCGTTTCTAGAGGTCTTAGACGATTTTAGACGTTATTTTTGAATCCTCACATTTCGGGCCTTGATCTTAGCTATCTCTGTCAAAACTCAACCGATTTTGAATCGGAATACCATTTAATTCAATAATTTTCATTTATATCGACTCTGCATCAAAATAATCTTGATTTCGTCAATTTAAAATTTTTTCATTTATTTTTTGTTTTTGCATTTTCTGGCGTTTCTAGAGGTCTTAGACGATTTTAGACGTTATTTTTGAATCCTCACATTTCGGGCCTTGATCTTGGCTATCTCTGTCAAAACTCAACCGATTTTGAATCGGAATACCGTTTAATTCAATAATTTTCATTTATATCGACTCTGCATCAAAATAATCTTGATTTCGTCAATTTAAAATTTTTTCATTTATTTTTTGTTTTTGCATTTTCTGGCGTTTCTAGAGGTCTTAGACGATTTTAGACGTTATTTTCGAATCCTCACATTTCAGGCCTTGATCTTAGCTATCTCTGTCAAAACTCAACCGATTTTGAATCGGAATACCATTTAATTCAATAATTTTCATTTATATCGACTCTGCATCAAAATAATCTTGATTTCGTCAATTTAAAATTTTTTCATTTATTTTTTGTTTTTGCATTTTCTGGCGTTTCTAGAGGTCTTAGACGATTTTAGACGTTATTTTCGAATCCTCACATTTCGGGCCTTGATCTTAGCTATCTCTGTCAAAACTCAACCGATTTTGAATCGGAATACCATTTAATTCAATAATTTTCATTTATATCGACTCTGCATCAAAATAATCTTGATTTCGTCAATTTAAAATTTTTTCATTTATTTTTTGTTTTTGCATTTTCTGGCGTTTCTAGAGGTCTTAGAGGATTTTAGACGTTATTTTCGAATCCTCACATTTCGGGCCTTGATCTTAGCTATCTCTGTCAAAACTCAACCGATTTTGAATCGGAATACCATTTAATTCAATAATTTTCATTTATATCGACTCTGCATCAAAATAATCTTGATTTCGTCAATTTAAAATTTTTTCATTTATTTTTTGTTTTTGCATTTTCTGGCGTTTCTAGAGGTCTTAGACGATTTTAGACGTTATTTTCGAATCCTCACATTTCGGGCCTTGATCTTAGCTATCTCTGTCAAAACTCAACCGATTTTGAATCGGAATACCATTTAATTCAATAATTTTCATTTATATCGACTCTGCATCAAAATAATCTTGATTTCGTCAATTTAAAATTTTTTCATTTATTTTTTGTTTTTGCATTTTCTGGCGTTTCTAGAGGTCTTAGAGGATTTTAGACGTTATTTTCGAATCCTCACATTTCGGGCCTTGATCTTAGCTATCTCTGTCAAAACTCAACCGATTTTGAATCGGAATACCATTTAATTCAATAATTTTCATTTATATCGACTCTGCATCAAAATAATCTTGATTTCGTCAATTTAAAATTTTTTCATTTATTTTTTGTTTTTGCATTTTCTGGCGTTTCTAGAGGTCTTAGACGATTTTAGACGTTATTTTCGAATCCTCACATTTCGGGCCTTGATCTTAGCTATCTCTGTCAAAACTCAACCGATTTTGAATCGGAATACCATTTAATTCAATAATTTTCATTTATATCGACTCTGCATCAAAATAATCTTGATTTCGTCAATTTAAAATTTTTTCATTTATTTTTTGTTTTTGCATTTTCTGGCGTTTCTAGAGGTCTTAGAGGATTTTAGACGTTATTTTCGAATCCTCACATTTCGGGCCTTGATCTTAGCTATCTCTGTCAAAACTCAACCGATTTTGAATCGGAATACCATTTAATTCAATAATTTTCATTTATATCGACTCTGCATCAAAATAATCTTGATTTCGTCAATTTAAAATTTTTTCATTTATTTTTTGTTTTTGCATTTTCTGGCGTTTCTAGAGGTCTTAGAGGATTTTAGACGTTATTTTCGAATCCTCACATTTCGGGCCTTGATCTTAGCTATCTCTGTCAAAACTCAACCGATTTTGAATCGGAATACCATTTAATTCAATAATTTTCATTTATATCGACTCTGCATCAAAATAATCTTGATTTCGTCAATTTAAAATTTTTTCATTTATTTTTTGTTTTTGCATTTTCTGGCGTTTCTAGAGGTCTTAGAGGATTTTAGACGTTATTTTCGAATCCTCACATTTCGGGCCTTGATCTTAGCTATCTCTGTCAAAACTCAACCGATTTTGAATCGGAATACCATTTAATTCAATAATTTTCATTTATATCGACTCTGCATCAAAATAATCTTGATTTCGTCAATTTAAAATTTTTTCATTTATTTTTTGTTTTTGCATTTTCTGGCGTTTCTAGAGGTCTTAGAGGATTTTAGACGTTATTTTCGAATCCTCACATTTCAGGCCTTGATCTTAGCTATCTCTGTCAAAACTCAACCGATTTTGAATCGGAATACCATTTAATTCAATAATTTTCATTTATATCGACTCTGCATCAAAATAATCTTGATTTCGTCAATTTAAAATTTTTTCATTTATTTTTTGTTTTTGCATTTTCTGGCGTTTCTAGAGGTCTTAGAGGATTTTAGACGTTATTTTCGAATCCTCACATTTCGGGCCTTGATCTTAGCTATCTCTGTCAAAACTCAACCGATTTTGAATCAGAATACCATTTAATTCAATAATTTTCATTTATATCGACTCTGCATCAAAATAATCTTGATTTCGTCAATTTAAAATTTTTTCATTTATTTTTTGTTTTTGCATTTTCTGGCGTTTCTAGAGGTCTTAGAGGATTTTAGACGTTATTTTCGAATCCTCACATTTCGGGCCTTGATCTTAGCTATCTCTGTCAAAACTCAACCGATTTTGAATCGGAATACCATTTAATTCAATAATTTTCATTTATATCGACTCTGCATCAAAATAATCTTGATTTCGTCAATTTAAAATTTTTTCATTTATTTTTTGTTTTTGCATTCTGGCGTTGAGGTTTTTTTTTTTTACTTGCATCAAAATAATCTTGATTTCGTCAATTTAAAATTTTTTCATTTATTTTTTGTTTTTGCATTTTCTGGCGTTTCTAGAGGTCTTAGACGATTTTAGACGTTATTTTCGAATCCTCACATTTCGGGCCTTGATCTTAGCTATCTCTGTCAAAACTCAACCGATTTTGAATCAGAATACCGTTTAATTCAATAATTTTCATTTATATCGACTCTGCATCAAAATAATCTGGATTTCGTCAATTTAAAATTTTTTCATTTATTTTTTGTTTTTGCATTTTCTGGCGTTTCTAGAGGTCTTAGAGGATTTTAGACGTTATTTTCGAATCCTCACATTTCGGGCCTTGATCTTGGCTATCTCTGTCAAAACTCAACCGATTTTGAATCAGAATACCATTTAATTCAATAATTTTCATTTATATCGACTCTGCATCAAAATAATCTTGATTTCGTCAATTTAAAATTTTTTCATTTATTTTTTGTTTTTGCATTTTCTGGCGTTTCTAGAGGTCTTAGAGGATTTTAGACGTTATTTTCGAATCCTCACATTTCGGGCCTTGATCTTAGCTATCTCTGTCAAAACTCAACCGATTTTGAATCGGAATACCATTTAATTCAATAATTTTCATTTATATCGACTCTGCATCAAAATAATTTTGATTTCGTCAATTTAAAATTTTTTCATTTATTTTTTGTTTTTGCATTTTCTGGCGTTTCTAGAGGTCTTAGAGGATTTTAGACGTTATTTTCGAATCCTCACATTTCAGGCCTTGATCTTAGCTATCTCTGTCAAAACTCAACCGATTTTGAATCGGAATACCATTTAATTCAATAATTTTCATTTATATCGACTCTGCATCAAAATAATCTTGATTTCGTCAATTTAAAATTTTTTCATTTATTTTTTGTTTTTGCATTTTCTGGCGTTTCTAGAGGTCTTAGACGATTTTAGACGTTATTTTCGAATCCTCACATTTCGGGCCTTGATCTTAGCTATCTCTGTCGAAACTCAACCGATTTTGAATCGGAATACCATTTAATTCAATAATTTTCATTTATATCGACTCTGCATCAAAATAATCTTGATTTCGTCAATTTAAAATTTTTTCATTTATTTTTTGTTTTTGCATTTTCTGGCGTTTCTAGAGGTCTTAGACGATTTTAGACGTTATTTTCGAATCCACACATTTCAGGCCTTAATCTTAGCTATCTCTGTCAAAACTCAACCGATTTTGAATCAGAATACCATTTAATTCAATAATTTTCATTTATATCGACTCTGCATCAAAATAATCTTGATTTCGTAAATTTAAAATTTTTTCATTTATTTTTTGTTTTTGCATTTTCTGGCGTTTCTAGAGGTCTTAGAGGATTTTAGACGTTATTTTCGAATCCTCACATTTCGGGCCTTGATCTTAGCTATCTCTGTCGAAACTCAACCGATTTTGAATCGGAATACCATTTAATTCAATAATTTTCATTTATATCGACTCTGCATCAAAATAATCTTGATTTCGTCAATTTAAAATTTTTTCATTTATTTTTTGTTTTTGCATTTTCTGGCGTTTCTAGAGGTCTTAGAGGATTTTAGACGTTATTTTCGAATCCTCACATTTCAGGCCTTGATCTTAGCTATCTCTGTCAAAACTCAACCGATTTTGAATCAGAATACCATTTAATTCAATAATTTTCATTTATATCGACTCTGCATCAAAATAATCTTGATTTCGTCAATTTAAAATTTTTTCATTTATTTTTTGTTTTTGCATTTTCTGGCGTTTCTAGAGGTCTTAGAGGATTTTAGACGTTATTTTCGAATCCTCACATTTCGGGCCTTGATCTTAGCTATCTCTGTCAAAACTCAACCGATTTTGAATCGGAATACCATTTAATTCAATAATTTTCATTTATATCGACTCTGCATCAAAATAATCTTGATTTCGTAAATTTAAAATTTTTTCATTTATTTTTTGTTTTTGCATTTTCTGGCGTTTCTAGAGGTCTTAGACGATTTTAGACGTTATTTTCGAATCCTCACATTTCGGGCCTTGATCTTAGCTATCTCTGTCAAAACTCAACCGATTTTGAATCGGAATACCATTTAATTCAATAATTTTCATTTATATCGACTCTGCATCAAAATAATATTGATTTCGTCAATTTAAAATTTTTTCATTTATTTTTTGTTTTTGCATTTTCTGGCGTTTCTAGAGGTCTTAGACGATTTTAGACGTTATTTTCGAATCCTCACATTTCGGGCCTTGATTTTATCTATCTCTGTCAAAACTCTACCGATTTTGAATCGGAATACCATTTAATTCAATAATTTTCATTTATATCGACTCTGCATCAAAATAATCTTGATTTCGTCAATTTAAAATTTTTTCATTTATTTTTTGTTTTTGCATTTTCTGGCGTTTCTAGAGGTCTTAGAGGATTTTAGACGTTATTTTCGAATCCTCACATTTCGGGCCTTGATCTTAGCTATCTCTGTCAAAACTCAACCGATTTTGAATCGGAATACCATTTAATTCAATAATTTTCATTTATATCGACTCTGCATCAAAATAATCTTGATTTCGTCAATTTAAAATTTTTTCATTTATTTTTTGTTTTTGCATTTTCTGGCGTTTCTAGAGGTCTTAGACGATTTTAGACGTTATTTTTGAATCCTCACATTTCGGGCCTTGATCTTGGCTATCTCTGTCAAAACTCAACCGATTTTGAATCGGAATACCGTTTAATTCAATAATTTTCATTTATATCGACTCTGCATCAAAATAATCTTGATTTCGTCAATTTAAAATTTTTTCATTTATTTTTTGTTTTTGCATTTTCTGGCGTTTCTAGAGGTCTTAGAGGATTTTAGACGTTATTTTCGAATCCTCACATTTCGGGCCTTGATCTTGGCTATCTCTGTCAAAACTCAACCGATTTTGAATCGGAATACCATTTAATTCAATAATTTTCATTTATATCGACTCTGCATCAAAATAATCTTGATTTCGTCAATTTAAAATTTTTTCATTTATTTTTTGTTTTTGCATTTTCTGGCATTTCTAGAGGTCTTAGAGGATTTTAGACGTTATTTTCGAATCCTCACATTTTGGGCCTTGATCTTAGCTATCTCTGTCAAAACTCAACCGATTTTGAATCGGAATAACATTTAATTCAATAATTTTCATTTATATCGACTCTGCATCAAAATAATCTTGATTTCGTCAATTTAAAATTTTTTCATTTATTTTTTGTTTTTGCATTTTCTGGCGTTTCTAGAGGTCTTAGACGATTTTAGACGTTATTTTTGAATCCTCACATTTCGGGCCTTGATCTTAGCTATCTCTGTCAAAACTCAACCGATTTTGAATCGGAATACCATTTAATTCAATAATTTTCATTTATATCGACTCTGCATCAAAATAATCTTGATTTCGTCAATTTAAAATTTTTTCATTTATTTTTTGTTTTTGCATTTTCTGGCGTTTCTAGAGGTCTTAGACGATTTTAGACGTTATTTTTGAATCCTCACATTTCGGGCCTTGATCTTGGCTATCTCTGTCAAAACTCAACCGATTTTGAATCGGAATACCGTTTAATTCAATAATTTTCATTTATATCGACTCTGCATCAAAATAATCTTGATTTCGTCAATTTAAAATTTTTTCATTTATTTTTTGTTTTTGCATTTTCTGGCGTTTCTAGAGGTCTTAGAGGATTTTAGACCTTATTTTCGAATCCTCACATTTCGGGCCTTGATCTTGGCTATCTTTGTCAAAACTCAACCGATTTTGAATCGGAATACCATTTAATTCAATAATTTTCATTTATATCGACTCTGCATCAAAATAATCTTGATTTCGTCAATTTAAAATTTTTTCATTTATTTTTTGTTTTTGCATTTTCTGGCGTTTCTAGAGGTCTTAGAGGATTTTAGACGTTATTTTCGAATCCTCACATTTCGGGCCTTGATCTTAGCTATCTCTGTCGAAACTCAACCGATTTTGAATCGGAATACCATTTAATTCAATAATTTTCATTTATATCGACTCTGCATCAAAATAATCTTGATTTCGTCAATTTAAAATTTTTTCATTTATTTTTTGTTTTTGCATTTTCTGGCGTTTCTAGAGGTCTTAGAGGATTTTAGACGTTATTTTCGAATCCTCACATTTCAGGCCTTGATCTTAGCTATCTCTGTCAAAACTCAACCGATTTTGAATCAGAATACCGTTTAATTCAATAATTTTCATTTATATCGACTCTGCATCAAAATAATCTTGATTTCGCCAATTTAAAATTTTTTCATTTATTTTTTGTTTTTGCATTTTCTGGCGTTTCTAGAGGTCTTAGAGGATTTTAGACGTTATTTTCGAATCCTCACATTTCGGGCCTTGATCTTAGCTATCTCTGTCAAAACTCAACCGATTTTGAATCGGAATACCATTTAATTCAATAATTTTCATTTAAATCGACTCTGCATCAAAATAATCTTGATTTCGTCAATTTAAAATTTTTTCATTTATTTTTTGTTTTTGCATTTTCTGGCGTTTCTAGAGGTCTTAGACGATTTTAGACGTTATTTTCGAATCCTCACATTTCAGGCCTTGATCTTAGCTATCTCTGTCAAAACTCAGACGATTTTGAATCAGAATACCGTTTAATTCAATAATTTTCATTTATATCGACTCTGCATCAAAATAATCTTGATTTCGTCAATTTAAAATTTTTTCATTTATTTTTTGTTTTTGCATTTTCTGGCGTTTCTAGAGGTCTTAGAGGATTTTAGACGTTATTTTCGAATCCTCACATTTCGGGCCTTGATCTTAGCTATCTCTGTCAAAACTCAACCGATTTTGAATCGGAATACCATTTAATTCAATAATTTTCATTTATATCGACTCTGCATCAAAATAATCTTGATTTCGTCAATTTAAAATTTTTTCATTTATTTTTTGTTTTTGCATTTTCTGGCGTTTCTAGAGGTCTTAGACGATTTTAGACGTTATTTTCGAATCCTCACATTTCGGGCCTTGATCTTAGCTATCTCTGTCAAAACTCAACCGATTTTGAATCGGAATACCATTTAATTCAATAATTTTCATTTATATCGACTCTGCATCAAAATAATCTTGATTTCGTCAATTTGAAATTTTTTCATTTATTTTTTGTTTTTGCATTTTCTGGCGTTTCTAGAGGTCTTAGACGATTTTAGACGTTATTTTCGAATCCTCACATTTCGGGCCTTGATTTTATCTATCTCTGTCAAAACTCTACCGATTTTGAATCGGAATACCATTTAATTCAATAATTTTCATTAATATCGACTCTTCATCAAAATAATCTTGATTTCGTCAATTTAAAATTTTTTCATTTATTTTTTGTTTTTGCATTTTCTGGCGTTTCTAGAGGTCTTAGAGGATTTTAGACGTTATTTTCGAATCCTCACATTTCGGGCCTTGATCTTAGCTATCTCTGTCAAAACTCAACCGATTTTGAATCGGAATACCATTTAATTCAATAATTTTCATTTATATCGACTCTGCATCAAAATAATCTTGATTTCGTCAATTTAAAATTTTTTCATTTATTTTTTGTTTTTGCATTTTCTGGCGTTTCTAGAGGTCTTAGAGGATTTTAGACGTTATTTTCGAATCCTCACATTTCGGGCCTTGATCTTAGCTATCTCTGTCAAAACTCAACCGATTTTGAATCAGAATACCATTTAATTCAATAATTTTCATTTATATCGACTCTGCATCAAAATAATCTTGATTTCGTCAATTTAAAATTTTTTCATTTATTTTTTGTTTTTGCATTTTCTGGCGTTTCTAGAGGTCTTAGAGGATTTTAGACGTTATTTTCGAATCCTCACATTTCGGGCCTTGATCTTAGCTATCTCTGTCAAAACTCAACCGATTTTGAATCGGAATACCATTTAATTCAATAATTTTCATTTATATCGACTCTGCATCAAAATAATCTTGATTTCGTCAATTTAAAAATTTTTTCATTTATTTTTTGTTTTTGCATTTTCTGGCGTTTCTAGAGGTCTTAGACGATTTTAGACGTTATTTTCGAATCCTCACATTTCGGGCCTTGATCTTAGCTATCTCTGTCAAAACTCAACCGATTTTGAATCGGAATACCATTTAATTCAATAATTTTCATTTATATCGACTCTGCATCAAAATAATCTTGATTTCGTCAATTTAAAATTTTTTCATTTATTTTTTGTTTTTGCATTTTCTGGCGTTTCTAGAGGTCTTAGACGATTTTAGACGTTATTTTCGAATCCTCACATTTCGGGCCTTGATCTTAGCTATCTCTGTCAAAACTCAACCGATTTTGAATCGGAATACCATTTAATTCAATAATTTTCATTTATATCGACTCTGCATCAAAATAATCTTGATTTCGTCAATTTAAAATTTTTTCATTTATTTTTTGTTTTTGCATTTTCTGGCGTTTCTAGAGGTCTTAGACGATTTTAGACGTTATTTTCGAATCCTCACATTTCGGGCCTTGATCTTAGCTATCTCTGTCAAAACTCAACCGATTTTGAATCGGAATACCATTTAATTCAATAATTTTCATTTATATCGACTCTGCATCAAAATAATCTTGATTTCGTCAATTTGAAATTTTTTCATTTATTTTTTGTTTTTGCATTTTCTGGCGTTTCTAGAGGTCTTAGACGATTTTAGACGTTATTTTCGAATCCTCACATTTCGGGCCTTGATCTTAGCTATCTCTGTCAAAACTCAACCGATTTTGAATCGGAATACCATTTAATTCAATAATTTTCATTTATATCGACTCTTCATCAAAATAATCTTGATTTCGTCAATTTAAAATTTTTTCATTTATTTTTTGTTTTTGCATTTTCTGGCGTTTCTAGAGGTCTTAGAGGATTTTAGACGTTATTTTCGAATCCTCACATTTCGGGCCTTGATCTTAGCTATCTCTGTCAAAACTCAACCGATTTTGAATCGGAATACCATTTAATTCAATAATTTTCATTTATATCGACTCTGCATCAAAATAATCTTGATTTCGTCAATTTAAAATTTTTTCATTTATTTTTTGTTTTTGCATTTTCTGGCGTTTCTAGAGGTCTTAGAGGATTTTAGACGTTATTTTCGAATCCTCACATTTTGGGCCTTGATCTTAGCTATCTCTGTCAAAACTCAACCGATTTTGAATAAAAATACCATTTAATTCAATAATTTTCATTTATATCGACTCTGCATCAAAATAATCTTGATTTCGTCAATTTAAAATTTTTTCATTTATTTTTTGTTTTTGCATTTTCTGGCGTTTCTAGAGGTCTTAGAGGATTTTAGACGTTATTTTCGAATCCTCACATTTCGGGCCTTGATCTTAGCTATCTCTGTCAAAACTCAACCGATTTTGAATCGGAATACCATTTAATTCAATAATTTTCATTTATATCGACTCTGCATCAAAATAATCTTGATTTCGTCAATTTAAAATTTTTTCATTTATTTTTTGTTTTTGCATTTTCTGGCGTTTCTAGAGGTCTTAGAGGATTTTAAACGTTATTTTCGAATCCTCACATTTCGGGCCTTGATCTTAGCTATCTCTGTCAAAACTCAACCGATTTTGAATCGGAATACCATTTAATTCAATAATTTTCATTTATATCGACTCTGCATCAAAATAATCTTGATTTCGTCAATTTAAAATTTTTTCATTTATTTTTTGTTTTTGCATTTTCTGGCGTTTCTAGAGGTCTTAGAGGATTTTAGACGTTATTTTCGAATCCTCACATTTCGGGCCTTGATCTTAGCTATCTCTGTCAAAACTCAACCGATTTTGAATCGGAATACCATTTAATTCAATAATTTTCATTTATATCGACTCTGCATCAAAATAATCTTGATTTCGTCAATTTAAAATTTTTTCATTTATTTTTTGTTTTTGCATTTTCTGGCGTTTCTAGAGGTCTTAGAGGATTTTAGACGTTATTTTCGAATCCTCACATTTCGGGCCTTGATCTTAGCTATCTCTGTCAAAACTCAACCGATTTTGAATCGGAATACCATTTAATTCAATAATTTTCATTTATATCGACTCTGCATCAAAATAATCTTGATTTCGTCAATTTAAAATTTTTTCATTTATTTTTTGTTTTTGCATTTTCTGGCGTTTCTAGAGGTCTTAGAGGATTTTAGACGTTATTTTCGAATCCTCACATTTCGGGCCTTGATCTTAGCTATCTCTGTCAAAACTCAACCGATTTTGAATCGGAATACCATTTAATTCAATAATTTTCATTTATATCGACTCTGCATCAAAATAATCTTGATTTCGTCAATTTAAAATTTTTTCATTTATTTTTTGTTTTTGCATTTTCTGGCGTTTCTAGAGGTCTTAGAGGATTTTAGACGTTATTTTCGAATCCTCACATTTCGGGCCTTGATCTTAGCTATCTCTGTCAAAACTCAACCGATTTTGAATCGGAATACCATTTAATTCAATAATTTTCATTTATATCGACTCTGCATCAAAATAATCTTGATTTCGTCAATTTAAAATTTTTTCATTTATTTTTTGTTTTTGCATTTTCTGGCGTTTCTAGAGGTCTTAGAGGATTTTAGACGTTATTTTCGAATCCTCACATTTCGGGCCTTGATCTTAGCTATCTCTGTCAAAACTCAACCGATTTTGAATCAGAATACCATTTAATTCAATAATTTTCATTTATATCGACTCTGCATCAAAATAATCTTGATTTCGTCAATTTAAAATTTTTTCATTTATTTTTTGTTTTTGCATTTTCTGGCGTTTCTAGAGGTCTTAGAGGATTTTAGACGTTATTTTCGAATCCTCACATTTCGGGCCTTGATCTTAGCTATCTCTGTCAAAACTCAACCGATTTTGAATCAGAATACCATTTAATTCAATAATTTTCATTTATATCGACTCTGCATCAAAATAATCTTGATTTCGTCAATTTAAAATTTTTTCATTTATTTTTTGTTTTTGCATTTTCTGGCGTTTCTAGAGGTCTTAGACGATTTTAGACGTTATTTTCGAATCCTCACATTTCGGGCCTTGATCTTAGCTATCTCTGTCAAAACTCAACCGATTTTGAATCGGAATACCATTTAATTCAATAATTTTCATTTATATCGACTCTGCATCAAAATAATCTTGATTTCGTCAATTTAAAATTTTTTCATTTATTTTTTGTTTTTGCATTTTCTGGCGTTTCTAGAGGTCTTAGAGGATTTTAGACGTTATTTTCGAATCCTCACATTTCGGGCCTTGATCTTAGCTATCTCTGTCAAAACTCAACCGATTTTGAATCAGAATACCATTTAATTCAATAATTTTCATTTATATCGACTCTGCATCAAAATAATCTTGATTTCGTCAATTTAAAATTTTTTCATTTATTTTTTGTTTTTGCATTTTCTGGCGTTTCTAGAGGTCTTAGAGGATTTTAGACGTTATTTTCGAATCCTCACATTTCGGGCCTTGATCTTAGCTATCTCTGTCAAAACTCAACCGATTTTGAATCAGAATACCATTTAATTCAATAATTTTCATTTATATCGACTCTGCATCAAAATAATCTTGATTTCGTCAATTTAAAATTTTTTCATTTATTTTTTGTTTTTGCATTTTCTGGCGTTTCTAGAGGTCTTAGAGGATTTTAGACGTTATTTTCGAATCCTCACATTTCGGGCCTTGATCTTAGCTATCTCTGTCAAAACTCAACCGATTTTGAATCAGAATACCATTTAATTCAATAATTTTCATTTATATCGACTCTGCATCAAAATAATCTTGATTTCGTCAATTTAAAATTTTTTCATTTATTTTTTGTTTTTGCATTTTCTGGCGTTTCTAGAGGTCTTAGAGGATTTTAGACGTTATTTTCGAATCCTCACATTTCGGGCCTTGATCTTAGCTATCTCTGTCAAAACTCAACCGATTTTGAATCGGAATACCATTTAATTCAATAATTTTCATTTATATCGACTCTGCATCAAAATAATCTTGATTTCGTCAATTTAAAATTTTTTCATTTATTTTTTGTTTTTGCATTTTCTGGCGTTTCTAGAGGTCTTAGAGGATTTTAGACGTTATTTTCGAATCCTCACATTTCGGGCCTTGATCTTAGCTATCTCTGTCAAAACTCAACCGATTTTGAATCGGAATACCATTTAATTCAATAATTTTCATTTATATCGACTCTGCATCAAAATAATCTTGATTTCGTCAATTTAAAATTTTTTTATTTATTTTTTGTTTTTGCATTTTCTGGCGTTTCTAGAGGTCTTAGTTTTAGACGTTATTTTCGAATCCTCACATTTCAGGCCTTGATCTTTGCTATCTCTGTCAAAACTCAACCGATTTTGAATCAGAATACCATTTAATTCAATAATTTTCATTTATATCGACTCTGCATCAAAATAATCTTGATTTCGTCAATTTAAAATTTTTTCATTTATTTTTTGTTTTTGCATTTTCTGGCGTTTCTAGAGGTCTTAGACGATTTTAGACGTTATTTTCGAATCCTCACATTTCAGGCCTTGATCTTAGCTATCTCTGTCAAAACTCAACCGATTTTAAATCAGAATACCATTTAATTCAATAATTTTCATTTATATCGACTCTGCATCAAAATAATCTTGATTTCGTCAATTTAAAATTTTTTCATTTATTTTTTGTTTTTGCATTTTCTGGCGTTTCTAGAGGTCTTAGAGGATTTTAGACGTTATTTTCGAATCCTCACATTTCGGGCCTTGATCTTAGCTATCTCTGTCAAAACTCAACCGATTTTGAATCGGAATACCATTTAATTCAATAATTTTCATTTATATCGACTCTGCATCAAAATAATCTTGATTTCGTCAATTTAAAATTTTTTCATTTATTTTTTGTTTTTGCATTTTCTGGCGTTTCTAGAGGTCTTAGACGATTTTAGACGTTATTTTCGAATCCTCACATTTCGGGCCTTGATCTTAGCTATCTCTGTCAAAACTCAACCGATTTTGAATCAGAATACCATTTAATTCAATAATTTTCATTTATATCGACTCTGCATCAAAATAATCTTGATTTCGTCAATTTAAAATTTTTTCATTTATTTTTTGTTTTTGCATTTTCTGGCGTTTCTAGAGGTCTTAGAGGATTTTAGACGTTATTTTCGAATCCTCACATTTCGGGCCTTGATCTTAGCTATCTCTGTCAAAACTCAACCGATTTTGAATCGGAATACCATTTAATTCAATAATTTTCATTTATATCGACTCTGCATCAAAATAATCTTGATTTCGTCAATTTAAAATTTTTTCATTTATTTTTTGTTTTTGCATTTTCTGGCGTTTCTAGAGGTCTTAGAGGATTTTAGACGTTATTTTCGAATCCTCACATTTCGGGCCTTGATCTTAGCTATCTCTGTCAAAACTCAACCGATTTTGAATCGGAATACCATTTAATTCAATAATTTTCATTTATATCGACTCTGCATCAAAATAATCTTGATTTCGTCAATTTAAAATTTTTTCATTTATTTTTTGTTTTTGCATTTTCTGGCGTTTCTAGAGGTCTTAGAGGATTTTAGACGTTATTTTCGAATCCTCACATTTCGGGCCTTGATCTTAGCTATCTCTGTCAAAACTCAACCGATTTTGAATCGGAATACCATTTAATTCAATAATTTTCATTTATATCGACTCTGCATCAAAATAATCTTGATTTCGTCAATTTAAAATTTTTTCATTTATTTTTTGTTTTTGCATTTTCTGGCGTTTCTAGAGGTCTTAGAGGATTTTAGACGTTATTTTCGAATCCTCACATTTCGGGCCTTGATCTTAGCTATCTCTGTCAAAACTCAACCGATTTTGAATCAGAATACCATTTAATTCAATAATTTTCATTTATATCGACTCTGCATCAAAATAATCTTGATATCGTCAATTTAAAATTTTTTCATTTATTTTTTGTTTTTGCATTTTCTGGCGTTTCTAGAGGTCTTAGAGGATTTTAGACGTTTTTTTCGAATCCTCACATTTCGGGCCTTGATCTTAGCTATCTCTGTCAAAACTCAACCGATTTTGAATCAGAATACCATTTAATTCAATAATTTTCATTTATATCGACTCTGCATCAAAATAATCTTGATTTCGTCAATTTAAAATTTTTTCATTTATTTTTTGTTTTTGCATTTTCTGGCGTTTCTAGAGGTCTTAGACGATTTTAGACGTTATTTTCGAATCCTCACATTTCAGGCCTTGATCTTAGCTATCTCTGTCAAAACTCAACCGATTTTGAATCAGAATACCGTTTAATTCAATAATTTTCATTTATATCGACTCTGCATCAAAATAATCTTGATTTCGTCAATTTAAAATTTTTTCATTTATTTTTTGTTTTTGCATTTTCTGGCGTTTCTAGAGGTCTTAGAGGATTTTAGACGTTATTTTCGAATCCTCACATTTCGGGCCTTGATCTTAGCTATCTCTGTCGAAACTCAACCGATTTTGAATCGGAATACCATTTAATTCAATAATTTTCATTTATATCGACTCTGCATCAAAATAATCTTGATTTCGTCAATTTAAAATTTTTTCATTTATTTTTTGTTTTTGCATTTTCTGGCGTTTCTAGAGGTCTTAGAGGATTTTAGACGTTATTTTCGAATCCTCACATTTCGGGCCTTGATCTTAGCTATCTCTGTCAAAACTCAACCGATTTTGAATCGGAATACCATTTAATTCAATAATTTTCATTTATATCGACTCTGCATCAAAATAATCTTGATTTCGTCAATTTAAAATTTTTTCATTTATTTTTTGTTTTTGCATTTTCTGGCGTTTCTAGAGGTCTTAGAGGATTTTAGATGTTATTTTCGAATCCTCACATTTCGGGCCTTGATCTTAGCTATCTCTGTCAAAACTCAACCGATTTTGAATCGGAATACCATTTAATTCAATAATTTTCATTTATATCGACTCTGCATCAAAATAATCTTGATTTCGTCAATTTAAAATTTTTTTTATTTATTTTTTGTTTTTGCATTTTCTGGCGTTTCTAGAGGTCTTAGACGATTTTAGACGTTATTTTCGAATCCTCACATTTCGGGCCTTGATCTTAGCTATCTCTGTCAAAACTCAACCGATTTTGAATCGGAATACCATTTAATTCAATAATTTTCATTAATATCGACTCTGCATCAAAATAATCTTGATTTCGTCAATTTAACATTTTTTCATTTATTTTTTGTTTTTGCATTTTCTGGCGTTTCTAGAGGTCTTAGAGGATTTTAGATGTTATTTTCGAATCCTCACATTTCAGGCCTTGATCTTAGCTATCTCTGTCAAAACTCAACCGATTTTGAATCGGAATACCATTTAATTCAATAATTTTCATTTATATCGACTCTGCATCAAAATAATCTTGATTTCGTCAATTTAAAATTTTTTCATTTATTTTTTGTTTTTGCATTTTCTGGCGTTTCTAGAGGTCTTAGAGGATTTTAGACGTTATTTTCGAATCCTCACATTTCGGGCCTTGATCTTAGCTATCTCTGTCAAAACTCAACCGATTTTGAATCGGAATACCATTTAATTCAATAATTTTCATTTATATCGACTCTGCATCAAAATAATCTTGATTTCGTCAATTTAAAATTTTTTCATTTATTTTTTGTTTTTGCATTTTCTGGCGTTTCTAGAGGTCTTAGACGATTTTAGACGTTATTTTCGAATCCTCACATTTCGGGCCTTGATCTTAGCTATCTCTGTCAAAACTCAACCGATTTTGAATCGGAATACCGTTTAATTCAATAATTTTCATTTATATCGACTCTGCATCAAAATAATCTTGATTTCGTCAATTTAAAATTTTTTCATTTATTTTTTGTTTTTGCATTTTCTGGCGTTTCTAGAGGTCTTAGAGGATTTTAGACGTTATTTTCGAATCCTCACATTTCGGGCCTTGATCTTAGCTATCTCTGTCAAAACTCAACCGATTTTGAATCGGAATACCATTTAATTCAATAATTTTCATTTATATCGACTCTGCATCAAAATAATCTTGATTTCGTCAATTTAAAATTTTTTCATTTATTTTTTGTTTTTGCATTTTCTGGCGTTTCTAGAGGTCTTAGAGGATTTTAGACGTTATTTTCGAATCCTCACATTTCGGGCCTTGATCTTAGCTATCTCTGTCAAAACTCAACCGATTTTGAATCGGAATACCATTTAATTCAATAATTTTCATTTATATCGACTCTGCATCAAAATAATCTTGATTTCGTCAATTTAAAATTTTTTCATTTATTTTTTGTTTTTGCATTTTCTGGCGTTTCTAGAGGTCTTAGACGATTTTAGACGTTATTTTTGAATCCTCACATTTCGGGCCTTGATCTTAGCTATCTCTGTCAAAACTCAACCGATTTTGAATCGGAATACCATTTAATTCAATAATTTTCATTTATATCGACTCTGCATCAAAATAATCTTGATTTCGTCAATTTAAAATTTTTTCATTTATTTTTTGTTTTTGCATTTTCTGGCGTTTCTAGAGGTCTTAGAGGATTTTAGACGTTTTTTTCGAATCCTCACATTTCAGGCCTTGATTTTAGCTATCTCTGTCAAAACTCAACCGATTTTGAATCAGAATACCATTTAATTCAATAATTTTCATTTATATCGACTCTGCATCAAAATAATCTTGATTTCGTCAATTTAAAATTTTTTCATTTATTTTTTGTTTTTGCATTTTCTGGCGTTTCTAGAGGTCTTAGACGATTTTAGACGTTATTTTCGAATCCTCACATTTCGGGCCTTGATCTTAGCTATCTCTGTCGAAACTCAACCGATTTTGAATCGGAATACCATTTAATTCAATAATTTTCATTTATATCGACTCTGCATCAAAATAATCTTGATTTCGTCAATTTAAAATTTTTTCATTTATTTTTTGTTTTTGCATTTTCTGGCGTTTTTAGAGGTCTTAGACGATTTTAGACGTTATTTTCGAATCCTCACATTTCGGGCCTTGATCTTAGCTATCTCTGTCAAAACTCAACCGATTTTGAATCGGAATACCGTTTAATTCAATAATTTTCATTTATATCGACTCTGCATCAAAATAATCTTGATTTCGTCAATTTAAAATTTTTTCATTTATTTTTTGTTTTTGCATTTTCTGGCGTTTCTAGAGGTCTTAGAGGATTTTAGACGTTATTTTCGAATCCTCACATTTCGGGCCTTGATCTTAGCTATCTCTGTCAAAACTCAACCGATTTTGAATTGGAATACCATTTAATTCAATAATTTTCATTTATATCGACTCTGCATCAAAATAATCTTGATTTCGTCAATTTAAAATTTTTTCATTTATTTTTTGTTTTTGCATTTTCTGGCGTTTCTAGAGGTCTTAGAGGATTTTAGACGTTATTTTCGAATCCTCACATTTCGGGCCTTGATCTTAGCTATCTCTGTCAAAACTCAACCGATTTTGAATCGGAATACCATTTAATTCAATAATTTTCATTTATATCGACTCTGCATCAAAATAATCTTGATTTCGTCAATTTAAAATTTTTTCATTTATTTTTTGTTTTTGCATTTTCTGGCGTTTCTAGAGGTCTTAGAGGATTTTAGACGTTATTTTCGAATCCTCACATTTCGGGCCTTGATCTTAGCTATCTCTGTCAAAACTCAACCGATTTTGAATCGGAATACCATTTAATTCAATAATTTTCATTTATATCGACTCTGCATCAAAATAATCTTGATTTCGTCAATTTAAAATTTTTTCATTTATTTTTTGTTTTTGCATTTTCTGGCGTTTCTAGAGGTCTTAGACGATTTTAGACGTTATTTTCGAATCCTCACATTTCAGGCCTTGATCTTAGCTATCTCTGTCAAAACTCAACCGATTTTGAATCAGAATACCATTTAATTCAATAATTTTCATTTATATCGACTCTGCATCAAAATAATCTTGATTTCGTCAATTTAAAATTTTTTCATTTATTTTTTGTTTTTGCATTTTCTGGCGTTTCTAGAGGTCTTAGAGGATTTTAGACGTTATTTTCGAATCCTCACATTTCGGGCCTTGATCTTAGCTATCTCTGTCAAAACTCAACCGATTTTGAATCAGAATACCATTTAATTCAATAATTTTCATTTATATCGACTCTGCATCAAAATAATCTTGATTTCGTCAATTTAAAATTTTTCATTTATTTTTTGTTTTTGCATTTTCTGGCGTTTTTAGAGGTCTTAGACGATTTTAGACGTTATTTTCGAATCCTCACATTTCAGGCCTTGATCTTAGCTATCTCTGTCAAAACTCAACCGATTTTGAATCAGAATACCGTTTAATTCAATAATTTTCATTTATATCGACTCTGCATAAAAATAATCTTGATTTCGTCAATTTAAAATTTTTTCATTTATTTTTTGTTTTTGCATTTTCTGGCGTTTCTAGAGGTCTTAGAGGATTTTAGACGTTATTTTCGAATCCTCACATTTCGGGCCTTGATTTTAACTATCTCTGTCAAAACTCAACCGATTTTGAATCGGAATACCATTTAATTCAATAATTTTCATTTATATCGACTCTGCATCAAAATAATCTTGATTTCGTCAATTTAAAATTTTTTCATTTATTTTTTGTTTTTGCATTTTCTGGCGTTTCTAGAGGTCTTAGAGGATTTTAGACGTTATTTTCGAATCCTCACATTTCGGGCCTTGATCTTAGCTATCTCTGTCAAAACTCAACCGATTTTGAATCGGAATACCATTTAATTCAATAATTTTCATTTATATCGACTCTGCATCAAAATAATCTTGATTTCGTCAATTTAAAATTTTTTCATTTATTTTTTGTTTTTGCATTTTCTGGCGTTTCTAGAGGTCTTAGAGGATTTTAGACGTTATTTTCGAATCCTCACATTTTGGGCCTTGATCTTAGCTATCTCTGTCAAAACTCAACCGATTTTGAATCGGAATACCATTTAATTCAATAATTTTCATTTATATCGACTCTGCATCAAAATAATCTTGATTTCGTCAATTTAAAATTTTTTCATTTATTTTTTGTTTTTGCATTTTCTGGCGTTTCTAGAGGTCTTAGACGATTTTAGACGTTATTTTCGAATCCTCACATTTCAGGCCTTGATCTTAGCTATCTCTGTCAAAACTCAACCGATTTTGAATCAGAATACCATTTAATTCAATAATTTTCATTTATATCGACTCTGCATCAAAATAATCTTGATTTCGTCAATTTAAAATTTTTTCATTTATTTTTTGTTTTTGCAATTTCTGGCGTTTCTAGAGGTCTTAGACGATTTTAGACGTTATTTTCGAATCCTCACATTTCGGGCCTTGATCTTAGCTATCTCTGTCGAAACTAAACCGATTTTGAATCGGAATACCATTTAATTCAATAATTTTCATTTATATCGACTCTGCATCAAAATAATCTTGATTTCGTCAATTTAAAATTTTTTCATTTATTTTTTGTTTTTGCATTTTCTGGCGTTTCTAGAGGTCTTAGACGATTTTAGACGTTATTTTCGAATCCTCATATTTCAGGCCTTGATCTTAGCTATCTCTGTCAAAACTCAACCGATTTTGAATCGGAATACCATTTAATTCAATAATTTTCATTTATATCGACTCTGCATCAAAATAATCTTGATTTCGTCAATTTAAAATTTTTTCATTTATTTTTTGTTTTTGCATTTTCTGGCGTTTCTAGAGGTCTTAGAGGATTTTAGACGTTATTTTCGAATCCTCACATTTCGGGCCTTGATCTTAGCTATCTCTGTCAAAACTCAACCGATTTTGAATCGGAATACCATTTAATTCAATAATTTTCATTTATATCGACTCTGCATCAAAATAATCTTGATATCGTCAATTTAAAATTTTTTCATTTATTTTTTGTTTTTGCATTTTCTGGCGTTTCTAAAGGTCTTAGAGGATTTTAGACGTTATTTTCGAATCCTCACATTTCGGGCCTTGATCTTAGCTATCTCTGTCAAAACTCAACCGATTTTGAATCGGAATACCATTTAATTCAATAATTTTCATTTATATCGACTCTGCATCAAAATAATCTTGATTTCGTCAATTTAAAATTTTTTCATTTATTTTTTGTTTTTGCATTTTCTGGCGTTTCTAGAGGTCTTAGAGGATTTTAGACGTTATTTTCGAATCCTCACATTTCGGGCCTTGATCTTAGCTATCTCTGTCAAAACTCAACCGATTTTGAATCGGAATACCATTTAATTCAATAATTTTCATTTATATCGACTCTGCATCAAAATAATCTTGATATCGTCAATTTAAAATTTTTTCATTTATTTTTTGTTTTTGCATTTTCTGGCGTTTCTAAAGGTCTTAGAGGATTTTAGACGTTATTTTCGAATCCTCACATTTCGGGCCTTGATCTTAGCTATCTCTGTCAAAACTCAACCGATTTTGAATCGGAATACCATTTAATTCAATAATTTTCATTTATATCGACTCTGCATCAAAATAATCTTGATATCGTCAATTTAAAATTTTTTCATTTATTTTTTGTTTTTGCATTTTCTGGCGTTTCTAAAGGTCTTAGAGGATTTTAGATGTTATTTTCGAATCCTCACATTTTAGGCCTTGATCTTAGCTATCTCTGTCAAAACTCAACCGATTTTGAATCAGAATACCGTTTAATTCAATAATTTTCATTTATATCGACTCTGCATCAAAATAATCTTGATTTCGTCAATTTAAAATTTTTTCATTTATTTTTTGTTTTTGCATTTTCTGGCGTTTCTAGAGGTCTTAGAGGATTTTAGACGTTATTTTCGAATCCTCACATTTCGGGCCTTGATCTTAGCTATCTCTGTCAAAACTCAACCGATTTTGAATCGGAATACCATTTAATTCAATAATTTTCATTTATATCGACTCTGCATCAAAATAATCTTGATTTCGTCAATTTAAAATTTTTTCATTTATTTTTTGTTTTTGCATTTTCTGGCGTTTCTAGAGGTCTTAGACGATTTTAGACGTTATTTTCGAATCCTCACATTTCGGGCCTTGATCTTAGCTATCTCTGTCAAAACTCAACCGATTTTGAATCGGATTACCATTTAATTCAATAATTTTCATTTATATCGACTCTGCATCAAAATAATCTTGATTTCGTCAATTTAAAATTTTTTCATTTATTTTTTGTTTTTGCATTTTCTGGCGTTTCTAGAGGTCTTAGAGGATTTTAGACGTTATTTTCGAATCCTCACATTTCAGGCCTTGATCTTAGCTATCTCTGTCAAAACTCAACCGATTTTGAATCAGAATACCATTTAATTCAATAATTTTCATTTATATCGACTCTGCATCAAAATAATCTTGATTTCGTCAATTTAAAATTTTTTCATTTATTTTTTGTTTTTGCATTTTCTGGCGTTTCTAGAGGTCTTAGAGGATTTTAGACGTTATTTTCGAATCCTCACATTTCGGGCCTTGATCTTAGCTATCTCTGTCAAAACTCAACCGATTTTGAATCAGAATACCATTTAATTCAATAATTTTCATTAATATCGACTCTGCATCAAAATAATCTTAATTTCGTCAATTTAAAATTTTTTCATTTATTTTTTGTTTTTGCATTTTCTGGCGTTTCTAGAGGTCTTAGACGATTTTAGACGTTATTTTCGAATCCTCACATTTCGGGCCTTGATCTTGGCTATCTCTGTCAAAACTCAACCGATTTTGAATCGGAATACCATTTAATTCAATAATTTTCATTAATATCGACTCTGCATCAAAATAATCTTGATTTCGCCAATTTAAAATTTTTTCATTTATTTTTTGTTTTTGCATTTTCTGGCGTTTCTAGAGGTCTTAGACGATTTTAGACGTTATTTTCGAGTCCTCACATTTCAGGCCTTGATCTTAGCTATCTCTGTCAAAACTCAACCGATTTTGAATCAAAATACCATTTAATTCAATAATTTTCATTTATATCGACTCTGCATCAAAATAATCTTGATTTCGTCAATTTAAAATTTTTTCATTTATTTTTTGTTTTTGCATTTTCTGGCGTTTCTAGAGGTCTTAGAGGATTTTAGACGTTATTTTCGAATCCTCACATTTCGGGCCTTGATCTTATCTATCTCTGTCAAAACTCACCGTTTTATGGAATACCATTTAATTCAATAATTTTCATTAATATCGACTCTGCATCAAAATAATCTTGATTTCGTCAATTTAAAATTTTTTCATTTATTTTTTGTTTTTGCATTTTCTGGCGTTTCTAGAGGTCTTAGAGGATTTTAGACGTTATTTTCGAATCCTCACATTTCGGGCCTTGATCTTAGCTATCTCTGTCAAAACTCAACCGATTTTGAATCGGAATACCATTTAATTCAATAATTTTCATTTATATCGACTCTGCATCAAAATAATCTTGATTTCGTCAATTTAAAATTTTTTCATTTATTTTTTGTTTTTGCATTTTCTGGCGTTTCTAGAGGTCTTAGAGGATTTTAGACGTTATTTTCGAATCCTCACATTTCACATTTAGGGCCTTGATCTTAGCTATCTCTGTCAAAACTCAACCGATTTTGAATCGGAATACCATTTAATTCAATAATTTTCATTTATATCGACTCTGCATCAAAATAATCTTGATTTCGTCAATTTAAAATTTTTTCATTTATTTTTTGTTTTTGCATTTTCTGGCGTTTCTAGAGGTCTTAGAGGATTTTAGACGTTATTTTCGAATCCTCACATTTCGGGCCTTGATCTTAGCTATCTCTGTCAAAACTCAACCGATTTTGAATCGGAATACCATTTAATTCAATAATTTTCATTTATATCGACTCTGCATCAAAATAATCTTGATTTCGTCAATTTAAAATTTTTTCATTTATTTTTTGTTTTTGCATTTTCTGGCGTTTCTAGAGGTCTTAGAGGATTTTAGACGTTATTTTCGAATCCTCACATTTCGGGCCTTGATCTTAGCTATCTCTGTCAAAACTCAACCGATTTTGAATCGGAATACCATTTAATTCAATAATTTTCATTTATATCGACTCTGCATCAAAATAATCTTGATTTCGTCAATTTAAAATTTTTTCATTTATTTTTTGTTTTTGCATTTTCTGGCGTTTCTAGAGGTCTTAGAGGATTTTAGACGTTATTTTCGAATCCTCACATTTCGGGCCTTGATCTTAGCTATCTCTGTCAAAACTCAACCGATTTTGAATCGGAATACCATTTAATTCAATAATTTTCATTTATATCGACTCTGCATCAAAATAATCTTGATTTCGTCAATTTAAAATTTTTTCATTTATTTTTTGTTTTTGCATTTTCTGGCGTTTCTAGAGGTCTTAGAGGATTTTAGACGTTATTTTCGAATCCTCACATTTCGGGCCTTGATCTTAGCTATCTCTGTCAAAACTCAACCGATTTTGAATCGGAATACCATTTAATTCAATAATTTTCATTTATATCGACTCTGCATCAAAATAATCTTGATTTCGTCAATTTAAAATTTTTTCATTTATTTTTTGTTTTTGCATTTTCTGGCGTTTCTAGAGGTCTTAGAGGATTTTAGACGTTATTTTCGAATCCTCACATTTCGGGCCTTGATCTTAGCTATCTCTGTCAAAACTCAACCGATTTTGAATCAGAATACCATTTAATTCAATAATTTTCATTTATATCGACTCTGCATCAAAATAATCTTGATTTCGTCAATTTAAAATTTTTTCATTTATTTTTTGTTTTTGCATTTTCTGGCGTTTCTAGAGGTCTTAGACGATTTTAGACGTTATTTTCGAATCCTCACATTTCGGGCCTTGATCTTAGCTATCTCTGTCAAAACTCAACCGATTTTGAATCGGAATACCATTTAATTCAATAATTTTCATTTATATCGACTCTGCATCAAAATAATCTTGATTTCGTCAATTTAAAATTTTTTCATTTATTTTTTGTTTTTGCATTTTCTGGCGTTTCTAGAGGTCTTAGACGATTTTAGACGTTATTTTCGAATCCTCACATTTCGGGCCTTGATCTTAGCTATCTCTGTCAAAACTCAACCGATTTTGAATCGGAATACCATTTAATTCAATAATTTTCATTTATATCGACTCTGCATCAAAATAATCTTGATTTCGTCAATTTAAAATTTTTTCATTTATTTTTTGTTTTTGCATTTTCTGGCGTTTCTAGAGGTCTTAGAGGATTTTAGACGTTATTTTCGAATCCTCACATTTCGGGCCTTGATCTTAGCTATCTCTGTCAAAACTCAACCGATTTTGAATCGGAATACCATTTAATTCAATAATTTTCATTTATATCGACTCTGCATCAAAATAATCTTGATTTCGTCAATTTAAAATTTTTTCATTTATTTTTTGTTTTTGCATTTTCTGGCGTTTCTAGAGGTCTTAGACGATTTTAGACGTTATTTTCGAATCCTCACATTTCGGGCCTTGATCTTAGCTATCTCTGTCAAAACTCAACCGATTTTGAATCGGAATACCATTTAATTCAATAATTTTCATTTATATCGACTCTGCATCAAAATAATCTTGATTTCGTCAATTTAAAATTTTTTCATTTATTTTTTGGTTTTGCATTTTCTGGCGTTTCTAGAGGTCTTAGAGATTTTAGATGTTATTTTCGAATCCTACATTTTAATCTTAGTATCTCTGTCAAAACTCAACCATTTTTAAAAAAAAAAAATAAAATAAAAAATTTTTTTTTTAAAAATTTTTTCGTATTTAAATTTTTCTTTATTTTTGTTTTTGCATTTTCTGGCGTTTCTAGAGGTCTTAGAGGATTTTAGACGTTATTTTCGAATCCTCACATTTCGGGCCTTGATCTTAGCTATCTCTGTCAAAACTCAACCGATTTTGAATCGGAATACCATTTAATTCAATAATTTTCATTTATATCGACTCTGCATCAAAATAATCTTGATTTCGTCAATTTAAAATTTTTTCATTTATTTTTTGTTTTTGCATTTTCTGGCGTTTCTAGAGGTCTTAGAGGATTTTAGACGTTATTTTCGAATCCTCACATTTCGGGCCTTGATCTTAGCTATCTCTGTCAAAACTCAACCGATTTTGAATCGGAATACCATTTAATTCAATAATTTTCATTTATATCGACTCTGCATCAAAATAATCTTGATTTCGTCAATTTAAAATTTTTTCATTTATTTTTTGTTTTTGCATTTTCTGGCGTTTCTAGAGGTCTTAGAGGATTTTAGACGTTATTTTCGAATCCTCACATTTCGGGCCTTGATCTTAGCTATCTCTGTCAAAACTCAACCGATTTTGAATCGGAATACCATTTAATTCAATAATTTTCATTTATATCGACTCTGCATCAAAATAATCTTGATTTCGTCAATTTAAAATTTTTTCATTTATTTTTTGTTTTTGCATTTTCTGGCGTTTCTAGAGGTCTTAGAGGATTTTAGACGTTATTTTCGAATCCTCACATTTCGGGCCTTGATCTTAGCTATCTCTGTCAAAACTCAACCGATTTTGAATCGGAATACCATTTAATTCAATAATTTTCATTTATATCGACTCTGCATCAAAATAATCTTGATTTCGTCAATTTAAAATTTTTTCATTTATTTTTTGTTTTTGCATTTTCTGGCGTTTCTAGAGGTCTTAGAGGATTTTAGACGTTATTTTCGAATCCTCACATTTCGGGCCTTGATCTTAGCTATCTCTGTCAAAACTCAACCGATTTTGAATCGGAATACCATTTAATTCAATAATTTTCATTTATATCGACTCTGCATCAAAATAATCTTGATTTCGTCAATTTAAAATTTTTTCATTTATTTTTTGTTTTTGCATTTTCTGGCGTTTCTAGAGGTCTTAGAGGATTTTAGACGTTATTTTCGAATCCTCACATTTCGGGCCTTGATCTTAGCTATCTCTGTCAAAACTCAACCGATTTTGAATCGGAATACCATTTAATTCAATAATTTTCATTTATATCGACTCTGCATCAAAATAATCTTGATTTCGTCAATTTAAAATTTTTTCATTTATTTTTTGTTTTTGCATTTTCTGGCGTTTCTAGAGGTCTTAGAGGATTTTAGACGTTATTTTCGAATCCTCACATTTCGGGCCTTGATCTTAGCTATCTCTGTCAAAACTCAACCGATTTTGAATCGGAATACCATTTAATTCAATAATTTTCATTTATATCGACTCTGCATCAAAATAATCTTGATTTCGTCAATTTAAAAATTTTTTCATTTATTTTTTTGTTTTTGCATTTTCTGGCGTTTCTAGAGGTCTTAGACGATTTTAGACGTTATTTTCGAATCCTCACATTTCGGGCCTTGATCTTAGCTATCTCTGTCAAAACTCAACCGATTTTGAATCGGAATACCATTTAATTCAATAATTTTCATTTATATCGACTCTGCATCAAAATAATCTTGATTTCGTCAATTTAAAATTTTTTCATTTATTTTTTGTTTTTGCAATTTCTGGCGTTTCTAGAGGTCTTAGAGGATTTTAGACGTTATTTTCGAATCCTCACATTTCGGGCCTTGATCTTAGCTATCTCTGTCAAAACTCAACCGATTTTGAATCGGAATACCATTTAATTCAATAATTTTCATTTATATCGACTCTGCATCAAAATAATCTTGATTTCGTCAATTTAAAAATTTTTTCATTTATTTTTTGTTTTTGCATTTTCTGGCGTTTCTAGAGGTCTTAGAGGATTTTTAGACGTTATTTTCGAATCCTCACATTTCGGGCCTTGATCTTAGCTATCTCTGTCAAAACTCAACCGATTTTGAATCGGAATACCATTTAATTCAATAATTTTCATTTATATCGACTCTGCATCAAAATAATCTTGATTTCGTCAATTTAAAATTTTTTCAATTATTTTTTGTTTTTGCAATTTCTGGCGTTTCTAGAGGTCTTAGAGGATTTTAGACGTTATTTTCGAATCCTCACATTTCGGGCCTTGATCTTAGCTATCTCTGTCAAAACTCAACCGATTTTGAATCGGAATACCATTTAATTCAATAATTTTCATTTATATCGACTCTGCATCAAAATAATCTTGATTTCGTCAATTTAAAATTTTTTTTCATTTATTTTTTTGTTTTTGCAATTTCTGGCGTTTCTAGAGGTCTTA
>JAEIGM010000235.1:0-51999 GCA_018903735.1 Drosophila cardini
TTTGAATCGGTATACCATTTAATTCAATAATTTTCATTTATATCGACTCTGCATCAAAATAATCTTGATTTCGTCAATTTAAAATTTTTTCATTTATTTTTTGTTTTTGCATTTTCTGGCGTTTCTAGAGGTCTTAGAGGATTTTAGACCTTATTTTCGAATCCTCACATTTCGGGCCTTGATCTTAGCTATCTCTGTCAAAACTCAACCGATTTTGAATCGGAATACCATTTAATTCAATAATTTTCATTTATATCGACTCTGCATCAAAATAATCTTGATTTCGTCAATTTAAAATTTTTTCATTTATTTTTTGTTTTTGCGTTTTCTGGCGTTTCTAGAGGTCTTAGAGGATTTTAGACGTTATTTTCGAATCCTCACATTTCGGGCCTTGATCTTAGCTATCTCTGTCAAAACTCAACCGATTTTGAATCGGAATACCATTTAATTCAATAATTTTCATTTATATCGACTCTGCATCAAAATAATCTTGATTTCGTCAATTTAAAATTTTTTCATTTATTTTTTGTTTTTGCATTTTCTGGCGTTTCTAGAGGTCTTAGAGGATTTTAGACGTTATTTTCGAATCCTCACATTTCGGGCCTTGATCTTAGCTATCTCTGTCGAAACTCAACCGATTTTGAATCGGAATACCATTTAATTCAATAATTTTCATTTATATCGACTCTGCATCAAAATAATCTTGATTTCGTCAATTTAAAATTTTTTCATTTATTTTTTGTTTTTGCATTTTCTGGCGTTTCTAGAGGTCTTAGAGGATTTTAGACGTTATTTTCGAATCCTCACATTTCAGGCCTTGATCTTAGCTATCTCTGTCAAATCTCAACCGATTTTGAATCGGAATACCATTTAATTCAATAATTTTCATTTATATCGACTCTGCATCAAAATAATCTTGATTTCGTCAATTTAAAATTTTTTCATTTATTTTTTTGTTTTTGCATTTTCTGGCGTTTCTAGAGGTCTTAGAGGATTTTAGACCTTATTTTCGAATCCTCACATTTCGGGCCTTGATCTTAGCTATCTCTGTCAAAACTCAACCGATTTTGAATCGGAATACCATTTAATTCAATAATTTTCATTTATATCGACTCTGCATCAAAATAATCTTGATTTCGTCAATTTAAAATTTTTTCATTTATTTTTTGTTTTTGCATTTTCTGGCGTTTCTAGAGGTCTTAGAGGATTTTAGACGTTATTTTCGAATCCTCACATTTCGGGCCTTGATCTTAGCTATCTCTGTCAAAACTCAACCGATTTTGAATCGGAATACCATTTAATTCAATAATTTTCATTTATATCGACTCTGCATCAAAATAATCTTGATTTCGTCAATTTAAAATTTTTTCATTTATTTTTTGTTTTTGCATTTTCTGGCGTTTCTAGAGGTCTTAGACGATTTTAGACGTTATTTTCGAATCCTCACATTTCAGGCCTTGATCTTAGCTATCTCTGTCAAAACTCAACCGATTTTGAATCAGAATACCGTTTAATTCAATAATTTTCATTTATATCGACTCTGCATCAAAATAATCTTGATTTCGTCAATTTAAAACTTTTTCATTTATTTTTTGTTTTTGCATTTTCTGGCGTTTCTAGAGGTCTTAGACGATTTTAGACGTTATTTTCGAATCCTCACATTTCGGGCCTTGATCTTAGCTATCTCTGTCAAAACTCAACCGATTTTGAATCAGAATACCGTTTAATTCAATAATTTTCATTTATATCGACTCTGCATCAAAATAATCTTGATTTCGTCAATTTAAAATTTTTTCATTTATTTTTTGTTTTTGCATTTTCTGGCATTTCTAGAGGTCTTAAAGGATTTTAGACGTTATTTCTTGGCTATCTCTGTCAAAACTCAACCGATTTTGAATCGGAATACCATTTAATTCAATAATTTTCATTTATATCGACTCTGCATCAAAATAATCTTGATTTCGTCAATTTAAAATTTTTTCATTTATTTTTTGTTTTTGCATTTTCTGGCGTTTCTAGAGGTCTTAGTCGATTTTAGACGTTATTTTCGAATCCTCACATTTCGGGCCTTGATCTTAGCTATCTCTGTCAAAACTCAACCGATTTTGAATCAGAATACCGTTTAATTCAATAATTTTCATTTATATCGACTCTGCATCAAAATAATCTTGATTTCGTCAATTTAAAATTTTTTCATTTATTTTTTGTTTTTGCATTTTCTGGCGTTTCTAGAGGTCTTAGACGATTTTAGACCTTATTTTCGAATCCTCACATTTCGGGCCTTGATTTTATCTATCTCTGTCAAAACTCTACCGATTTTGAATCGGTATACCATTTAATTCAATAATTTTCATTTATATCGAAACTGCATCAAAATAATCTTGATTTCGTCAATTTAAAATTTTTTCATTTATTTTTTGTTTTTGCATTTTCTGGCGTTTCTAGAGGTCTTAGAGGATTTTAGACGTTATTTTCGAATCCTCACATTTCAGGCCTTGATCTTAGCTATCTCTGTCAAAACTCAACCGATTTTGAATCGGAATACCGTTTAATTCAATAATTTTCATTTATATCGACTCTGCATCAAAATAATCTTGATTTCGTCAATTTAAAATTTTTTCATTTATTTTTTGTTTTTGCATTTTCTGGCGTTTCTAGAGGTCTTAGAGGATTTTAGACGTTATTTTCGAATCCTCACATTTCGGGCCTTGATCTTGGCTATCTCTGTCAAAACTCAACCGATTTTGAATCGGAATACCATTTAATTCAATAATTTTCATTTATATCGACTCTGCATCAAAATAATCTTGATTTCGTCAATTTAAAATTTTTTCATTTATTTTTTGTTTTTGCATTTTCTGGCGTTTCTAGAGGTCTTAGAGGATTTTAGACCTTATTTTCGAATCCTCACATTTCGGGCCTTGATCTTAGCTATCTCTGTCAAAACTCAACCGATTTTGAATCGGAATACCATTTAATTCAATAATTTTCATTTATATCGACTCTGCATCAAAATAATCTTGATTTCGTCAATTTAAAATTTTTTCATTTATTTTTTGTTTTTGCATTTTCTGGCGTTTCTAGAGGTCTTAGACGATTTTAGACGTTATTTTCGAATCCTCACATTTCGGGCCTTGATCTTAGCTATCTCTGTCAAATCTCAACCGATTTTGAATCAGAATACCATTTAATTCAATAATTTTCATTTATATCGACTCTGCATCAAAATAATCTTGATTTCGTCAATTTAAAATTTTTTCATTTATTTTTTGTTTTTGCATTTTCTGGCGTTTCTAGAGGTCTTAGAGGATTTTAGACGTTATTTTCGAATCCTCACATTTCGGGCCTTGATTTTATCTATCTCTGTCAAAACTCAACCGATTTTGAATCGGAATACCATTTAATTCAATAATTTTCATTTATATCGACTCTGCATCAAAATAATCTTGATTTCGTCAATTTAAAATTTTTTCATTTATTTTTTGTTTTTGCATTTTCTGGCGTTTCTAGAGGTCTTAGAGGATTTTAGACGTTATTTTCGAATCCTCACATTTCTGGCCTTGATCTTAGCTATCTCTGTCAAAACTCAACCGATTTTGAATCGGAATACCATTTAATTCAATAATTTTCATTTATATCGACTCTGCATCAAAATAATCTTGATTTCGTCAATTTAAAATTTTTTCATTTATTTTTTGTTTTTGCATTTTCTGGCGTTTCTAGAGGTCTTAGACGATTTTAGACGTTATTTTCGAATCCTCACATTTCGGGCCTTGATCTTAGCTATCTCTGTCAAATCTCAACCGATTTTGAATCAGAATACCATTTAATTCAATAATTTTCATTTATATCGACTCTGCATCAAAATAATCTTGATTTCGTCAATTTAAAATTTTTTCATTTATTTTTTGTTTTTGCATTTTCTGGCGTTTCTAGAGGTCTTAGAGGATTTTAGACGTTATTTTCGAATCCTCACATTTCGGGCCTTGATCTTAGCTATCTCTGTCAAAACTCAACCGATTTTGAATCGGAATACCATTTAATTCAATAATTTTCATTTATATCGACTCTGCATCAAAATAATCTTGATTTCGTCAATTTTAAAATTTTTTCATTTATTTTTTGTTTTTGCATTTTCTGGCGTTTCTAGAGGTCTTAGAGGATTTTAGACCTTATTTTCGAATCCTCACATTTCGGGCCTTGATCTTAGCTATCTCTGTCAAAACTCAACCGATTTTGAATCGGAATACCATTTAATTCAATAATTTTCATTTATATCGACTCTGCATCAAAATAATCTTGATTTCGTCAATTTAAAATTTTTTCATTTATTTTTTGTTTTTGCATTTTCTGGCGTTTCTAGAGGTCTTAGACGATTTTAGACCTTATTTTCGAATCCTCACATTTCGGGCCTTGATTTTATCTATCTCTGTCAAAACTCTACCGATTTTGAATCGGTATACCATTTAATTCAATAATTTTCATTTATATCGACTCTGCATCAAAATAATCTTGATTTCGTCAATTTAAAACTTTTTCATTTATTTTTTGTTTTTGCATTTTCTGGCGTTTCTAGAGGTCTTAGACGATTTTAGACGTTATTTTCGAATCCTCACATTTCAGGCCTTGATCTTAGCTATCTCTGTCAAAACTCAACCGATTTTGAATCAGAATACCGTTTAATTCAATAATTTTCATTTATATCGACTCTGCATCAAAATAATCTTGATTTCGTCAATTTAAAATTTTTTCATTTATTTTTTGTTTTTGCATTTTCTGGCGTTTCTAGAGGTCTTAGAGGATTTTAGACGTTATTTTCGAATCCTCACATTTCGGGCCTTGATCTTGGCTATCTCTGTCAAAACTCAACCGATTTTGAATCGGAATACCATTTAATTCAATAATTTTCATTTATATCGACTCTGCATCAAAATAATCTTGATTTCGTCAATTTAAAATTTTTTCATTTATTTTTTGTTTTTGCATTTTCTGGCGTTTCTAGAGGTCTTAGAGGATTTTAGACCTTATTTTCGAATCCTCACATTTCGGGCCTTGATCTTAGCTATCTCTGTCAAAACTCAACCGATTTTGAATCGGAATACCATTTAATTCAATAATTTTCATTTATATCGACTCTGCATCAAAATAATCTTGATTTCGTCAATTTAAAATTTTTTCATTTATTTTTTGGTTTTGCATTTTCTGGCGTTTCTAGAGGTCTTAGACGATTTTAGACGTTATTTTCGAATCCTCACATTTCGGGCCTTGATCTTAGCTATCTCTGTCAAAACTCAACCGATTTTGAATCGGAATACCATTTAATTCAATAATTTTCATTTATATCGACTCTGCATCAAAATAATCTTGATTTCGTCAATTTAAAATTTTTTCATTTATTTTTTGTTTTTGCATTTTCTGGCGTTTCTAGAGGTCTTAGAGGATTTTAGACGTTATTTTCGAATCCTCACATTTCGGGCCTTGATCTTAGCTATCTCTGTCAAAACTCAACCGATTTTGAATCGGAATACCATTTAATTCAATAATTTTCATTTATATCGACTCTGCATCAAAATAATCTTGATTTCGTCAATTTAAAATTTTTTCATTTATTTTTTGTTTTTGCATTTTCTGGCGTTTCTAGAGGTCTTAGAGGATTTTAGACGTTATTTTCGAATCCTCACATTTCGGGCCTTGATCTTAGCTATCTCTGTCAAAACTCAACCGATTTTGAATCGGAATACCATTTAATTCAATAATTTTCATTTATATCGACTCTGCATCAAAATAATCTTGATTTCGTCAATTTAAAATTTTTTCATTTATTTTTTGTTTTTGCATTTTCTGGCGTTTCTAGAGGTCTTAGAGGATTTTAGACGTTATTTTCGAATCCTCACATTTCGGGCCTTGATTTTATCTATCTCTGTCAAAACTCTACCGATTTTGAATCGGAATACCATTTAATTCAATAATTTTCATTAATATCGACTCTGCATCAAAATAATCTTGATTTCGTCAATTTAAAATTTTTTCATTTATTTTTTGTTTTTGCATTTTCTGGCGTTTCTAGAGGTCTTAGACGATTTTAGACGTTATTTTCGAATCCTCACATTTCGGGCCTTGATCTTAGCTATCTCTGTCAAAACTCAACCGATTTTGAATCAGAATACCATTTAATTCAATAATTTTCATTTATATCGACTCTGCATCAAAATAATCTTGATTTCGTCAATTTAAAATTTTTTCATTTATTTTTTGTTTTTGCATTTTCTGGCGTTTCTAGAGGTCTTAGAGGATTTTAGACCTTATTTTCGAATCCTCACATTTCGGGCCTTGATCTTAGCTATCTCTGTCAAAACTCAACCGATTTTGAATCGGAATACCATTTAATTCAATAATTTTCATTTATATCGACTCTGCATCAAAATAATCTTGATTTCGTCAATTTAAAATTTTTTCATTTATTTTTTGTTTTTGCATTTTCTGGCGTTTCTAGAGGTCTTAGACGATTTTAGACGTTATTTTCGAATCCTCACATTTCGGGCCTTGATCTTAGCTATCTCTGTCAAATCTCAACCGATTTTGAATCAGAATACCATTTAATTCAATAATTTTCATTTATATCGACTCTGCATCAAAATAATCTTGATTTCGTCAATTTAAAATTTTTTCATTTATTTTTTGTTTTTGCATTTTCTGGCGTTTCTAGAGGTCTTAGAGGATTTTAGACGTTATTTTCGAATCCTCACATTTCGGGCCTTGATTTTATCTATCTCTGTCAAAACTCTACCGATTTTGAATCGGAATACCATTTAATTCAATAATTTTCATTAATATCGACTCTGCATCAAAATAATCTTGATTTCGTCAATTTAAAATTTGTTCATTTATTTTTTGGTTTTGCATTTTCTGGCGTTTCTAGAGGTCTTAGACGATTTTAGACGTTATTTTCGAATCCTCACATTTCAGGCCTTGATCTTAGCTATCTCTGTCAAAACTCAACCGATTTTGAATCAGAATACCGTTTAATTCAATAATTTTCATTTATATCGACTCTGCATCAAAATAATCTTGATTTCGTCAATTTAAAATTTTTTCATTTATTTTTTGTTTTTGCATTTTCTGGCGTTTCTAGAGGTCTTAGACGATTTTAGACCTTATTTTCGAATCCTCACATTTCGGGCCTTGATTTTATCTATCTCTGTCAAAACTCTACCGATTTTGAATCGGTATACCATTTAATTCAATAATTTTCATTTATATCGACTCTGCATCAAAATAATCTTGATTTCGTCAATTTAAAACTTTTTCATTTATTTTTTGTTTTTGCATTTTCTGGCGTTTCTAGAGGTCTTAGACGATTTTAGACGTTATTTTCGAATCCTCACATTTCGGGCCTTGATCTTGGCTATCTCTGTCAAAACTCAACCGATTTTGAATCGGAATACCATTTAATTCAATAATTTTCATTTATATCGACTCTGCATCAAAATAATCTTGATTTCGTCAATTTAAAATTTTTTCATTTATTTTTTGTTTTTGCATTTTCTGGCGTTTCTAGAGGTCTTAGAGGATTTTAGACCTTATTTTCGAATCCTCACATTTCGGGCCTTGATCTTAGCTATCTCTGTCAAAACTCAACCGATTTTGAATCGGAATACCATTTAATTCAATAATTTTCATTTATATCGACTCTGCATCAAAATAATCTTGATTTCGTCAATTTAAAATTTTTTCATTTATTTTTTGTTTTTGCATTTTCTGGCGTTTCTAGAGGTCTTAGACGATTTTAGACGTTATTTTCGAATCCTCACATTTCGGGCCTTGATCTTAGCTATCTCTGTCAAATCTCAACCGATTTTGAATCAGAATACCATTTAATTCAATAATTTTCATTTATATCGACTCTGCATCAAAATAATCTTGATTTCGCCAATTTAAAATTTTTTCATTTATTTTTTGTTTTTGCATTTTCTGGCGTTTCTAGAGGTCTTAGAGGATTTTAGACGTTATTTTCGAATCCTCACATTTCGGGCCTTGATTTTATCTATCTCTGTCAAAACTCAACCGATTTTGAATCGGAATACCATTTAATTCAATAATTTTCATTAATATTGACTCTGCATCAAAATAATCTTGATTTCGTCAATTTAAAATTTGTTCATTTATTTTTTGGTTTTGCATTTTCTGGCGTTTCTAGAGGTCTTAGACGATTTTAGACGTTATTTTCGAATCCTCACATTTCGGGCCTTGATCTTAGCTATCTCTGTCAAAACTCAACCGATTTTGAATCAGAATACCGTTTAATTCAATAATTTTCATTTATATCGACTCTGCATCAAAATAATCTTGATTTCGTCAATTTAAAATTTTTTCATTTATTTTTTGTTTTTGCATTTTCTGGCGTTTCTAGAGGTCTTAGACGATTTTAGACCTTATTTTCGAATCCTCACATTTCGGGCCTTGATTTTATCTATCTCTGTCAAAACTCTACCGATTTTGAATCGGTATACCATTTAATTCAATAATTTTCATTTATATCGACTCTGCATCAAAATAATCTTGATTTCGTCAATTTAAAACTTTTTCATTTATTTTTTGTTTTTGCATTTTCTGGCGTTTCTAGAGGTCTTAGACGATTTTAGACGTTATTTTCGAATCCTCACATTTCAGGCCTTGATCTTAGCTATCTCTGTCAAAACTCAACCGATTTTGAATCAGAATACCGTTTAATTCAATAATTTTCATTTATATCGACTCTGCATCAAAATAATCTTGATTTCGTCAATTTAAAATTTTTTCATTTATTTTTTGTTTTTGCATTTTCTGGCGTTTCTAGAGGTCTTAGAGGATTTTAGACGTTATTTTCGAATCCTCACATTTCGGGCCTTGATCTTGGCTATCTCTGTCAAAACTCAACCGATTTTGAATCGGAATACCATTTAATTCAATAATTTTCATTTATATCGACTCTGCATCAAAATAATCTTGATTTCGTCAATTTAAAATTTTTTCATTTATTTTTTGTTTTTGCATTTTCTGGCGTTTCTAGAGGTCTTAGAGGATTTTAGACCTTATTTTCGAATCCTCACATTTCGGGCCTTGATCTTAGCTATCTCTGTCAAAACTCAACCGATTTTGAATCGGAATACCATTTAATTCAATAATTTTCATTTATATCGACTCTGCATCAAAATAATCTTGATTTCGTCAATTTAAAATTTTTTTATTTATTTTTTGTTTTTGCATTTTCTGGCGTTTCTAGAGGTCTTAGAGGATTTTAGACGTTATTTTCGAATCCTCACATTTCGGGCCTTGATCTTAGCTATCTCTGTCAAAACTCAACCGATTTTGAATCGGAATACCATTTAATTCAATAATTTTCATTTATATCGACTCTGCATCAAAATAATCTTGATTTCGTCAATTTAAAATTTTTTCATTTATTTTTTGTTTTTGCATTTTCTGGCGTTTCTAGAGGTCTTAGAGGATTTTAGACGTTATTTTCGAATCCTCACATTTCGGGCCTTGATCTTAGCTATCTCTGTCAAAACTCAACCGATTTTGAATCGGAATACCATTTAATTCAATAATTTTCATTTATATCGACTCTGCATCAAAATAATCTTGATTTCGTCAATTTAAAATTTTTTCATTTATTTTTTGTTTTTGCATTTTCTGGCGTTTCTAGAGGTCTTAGAGGATTTTAGACGTTATTTTCGAATCCTCACATTTCGGGCCTTGATCTTGGCTATCTCTGTCAAAACTCAACCGATTTTGAATCGGAATACCATTTAATTCAATAATTTTCATTTATATCGACTCTGCATCAAAATAATCTTGATTTCGTCAATTTAAAATTTTTTCATTTATTTTTTGTTTTTGCATTTTCTGGCGTTTCTAGAGGTCTTAGAGGATTTTAGACCTTATTTTCGAATCCTCACATTTCGGGCCTTGATCTTAGCTATCTCTGTCAAAACTCAACCGATTTTGAATCGGAATACCATTTAATTCAATAATTTTCATTTATATCGACTCTGCATCAAAATAATCTTGATTTCGTCAATTTAAAATTTTTTCATTTATTTTTTGTTTTTGCATTTTCTGGCGTTTCTAGAGGTCTTAGAGGATTTTAGACGTTATTTTCGAATCCTCACATTTCGGGCCTTGATCTTAGCTATCTCTGTCAAAACTCAACCGATTTTGAATCGGAATACCATTTAATTCAATAATTTTCATTTATATCGACTCTGCATCAAAATAATCTTGATTTCGTCAATTTAAAATTTTTTCATTTATTTTTTGTTTTTGCATTTTCTGGCGTTTCTAGAGGTCTTAGAGGATTTTAGACGTTATTTTCGAATCCTCACATTTCGGGCCTTGATCTTAGCTATCTCTGTCAAAACTCAACCGATTTTGAATCGGAATACCATTTAATTCAATAATTTTCATTTATATCGACTCTGCATCAAAATAATCTTGATTTCGTCAATTTAAAATTTTTTCATTTATTTTTTGTTTTTGCATTTTCTGGCGTTTCTAGAGGTCTTAGAGGATTTTAGACGTTATTTTCGAATCCTCACATTTCGGGCCTTGATCTTAGCTATCTCTGTCAAAACTCAACCGATTTTGAATCGGAATACCATTTAATTCAATAATTTTCATTTATATCGACTCTGCATCAAAATAATCTTGATTTCGTCAATTTAAAATTTTTTCATTTATTTTTTGTTTTTGCATTTTCTGGCGTTTCTAGAGGTCTTAGAGGATTTTAGACGTTATTTTCGAATCCTCACATTTCGGGCCTTGATCTTAGCTATCTCTGTCAAAACTCAACCGATTTTGAATCGGAATACCATTTAATTCAATAATTTTCATTTATATCGACTCTGCATCAAAATAATCTTGATTTCGTCAATTTAAAATTTTTTCATTTATTTTTTGTTTTTGCATTTTCTGGCGTTTCTAGAGGTCTTAGACGATTTTAGACGTTATTTTCGAATCCTCACATTTCGGGCCTTGATCTTAGCTATCTCTGTCAAAACTCAACCGATTTTGAATCGGAATACCATTTAATTCAATAATTTTCATTTATATCGACTCTGCATCAAAATAATCTTGATTTCGTCAATTTAAAATTTTTTCATTTATTTTTTGTTTTTGCATTTTCTGGCGTTTCTAGAGGTCTTAGAGGATTTTAGACGTTATTTTCGAATCCTCACATTTCGGGCCTTGATCTTAGCTATCTCTGTCAAAACTCAACCGATTTTGAATCGGAATACCATTTAATTCAATAATTTTCATTTATATCGACTCTGCATCAAAATAATCTTGATTTCGTCAATTTAAAATTTTTTCATTTATTTTTTGTTTTTGCATTTTCTGGCGTTTCTAGAGGTCTTAGACGATTTTAGACGTTATTTTCGAATCCTCACATTTCGGGCCTTGATCTTAGCTATCTCTGTCAAAACTCAACCGATTTTGAATCGGAATACCATTTAATTCAATAATTTTCATTTATATCGACTCTGCATCAAAATAATCTTGATTTCGTCAATTTAAAATTTTTTCATTTATTTTTTTGTTTTTGCATTTTCTGGCGTTTCTAGAGGTCTTAGAGGATTTTAGACGTTATTTTCGAATCCTCACATTTCGGGCCTTGATCTTAGCTATCTCTGTCAAAACTCAACCGATTTTGAATCGGAATACCATTTAATTCAATAATTTTCATTTATATCGACTCTGCATCAAAATAATCTTGATTTCGTCAATTTAAAATTTTTTCATTTATTTTTTGTTTTTGCATTTTCTGGCGTTTCTAGAGGTCTTAGAGGATTTTAGACGTTATTTTCGAATCCTCACATTTCGGGCCTTGATCTTAGCTATCTCTGTCAAAACTCAACCGATTTTGAATCGGAATACCATTTAATTCAATAATTTTCATTTATATCGACTCTGCATCAAAATAATCTTGATTTCGTCAATTTAAAATTTTTTCATTTATTTTTTGTTTTTGCATTTTCTGGCGTTTCTAGAGGTCTTAGACGATTTTAGACGTTATTTTCGAATCCTCACATTTCGGGCCTTGATCTTAGCTATCTCTGTCAAAACTCAACCGATTTTGAATCGGAATACCATTTAATTCAATAATTTTCATTTATATCGACTCTGCATCAAAATAATCTTGATTTCGTCAATTTAAAATTTTTTCATTTATTTTTTGTTTTTGCATTTTCTGGCGTTTCTAGAGGTCTTAGAGGATTTTAGACCTTATTTTCGAATCCTCACATTTCGGGCCTTGATCTTAGCTATCTCTGTCAAAACTCAACCGATTTTGAATCGGAATACCATTTAATTCAATAATTTTCATTTATATCGACTCTGCATCAAAATAATCTTGATTTCGTCAATTTAAAATTTTTTCATTTATTTTTTGTTTTTGCATTTTCTGGCGTTTCTAGAGGTCTTAGAGGATTTTAGACGTTATTTTCGAATCCTCACATTTCGGGCCTTGATCTTAGCTATCTCTGTCAAAACTCAACCGATTTTGAATCGGAATACCATTTAATTCAATAATTTTCATTTATATCGACTCTGCATCAAAATAATCTTGATTTCGTCAATTTAAAATTTTTTCATTTATTTTTTGTTTTTGCATTTTCTGGCGTTTCTAGAGGTCTTAGAGGATTTTAGACGTTATTTTCGAATCCTCACATTTCGGGCCTTGATCTTAGCTATCTCTGTCAAAACTCAACCGATTTTGAATCGGAATACCATTTAATTCAATAATTTTCATTTATATCGACTCTGCATCAAAATAATCTTGATTTCGTCAATTTAAAATTTTTTCATTTATTTTTTGTTTTTGCATTTTCTGGCGTTTCTAGAGGTCTTAGAGGATTTTAGACGTTATTTTCGAATCCTCACATTTCGGGCCTTGATCTTAGCTATCTCTGTCAAAACTCAACCGATTTTGAATCGGAATACCATTTAATTCAATAATTTTCATTTATATCGACTCTGCATCAAAATAATCTTGATTTCGTCAATTTAAAATTTTTTCATTTATTTTTTGTTTTTGCATTTTCTGGCGTTTCTAGAGGTCTTAGACGATTTTAGACGTTATTTTCGAATCCTCACATTTCGGGCCTTGATCTTAGCTATCTCTGTCAAAACTCAACCGATTTTGAATCGGAATACCATTTAATTCAATAATTTTCATTTATATCGACTCTGCATCAAAATAATCTTGATTTCGTCAATTTAAAATTTTTTCATTTATTTTTTGTTTTTGCATTTTCTGGCGTTTCTAGAGGTCTTAGAGGATTTTAGACGTTATTTTCGAATCCTCACATTTCGGGCCTTGATCTTAGCTATCTCTGTCAAAACTCAACCGATTTTGAATCGGAATACCATTTAATTCAATAATTTTCATTTATATCGACTCTGCATCAAAATAATCTTGATTTCGTCAATTTAAAATTTTTTCATTTATTTTTTGTTTTTGCATTTTCTGGCGTTTCTAGAGGTCTTAGAGGATTTTAGACGTTATTTTCGAATCCTCACATTTCGGGCCTTGATCTTAGCTATCTCTGTCAAAACTCAACCGATTTTGAATCGGAATACCATTTAATTCAATAATTTTCATTTATATCGACTCTGCATCAAAATAATCTTGATTTCGTCAATTTAAAATTTTTTCATTTATTTTTTGTTTTTGCATTTTCTGGCGTTTCTAGAGGTCTTAGAGGATTTTAGACGTTATTTTCGAATCCTCACATTTCGGGCCTTGATCTTAGCTATCTCTGTCAAAACTCAACCGATTTTGAATCGGAATACCATTTAATTCAATAATTTTCATTTATATCGACTCTGCATCAAAATAATCTTGATTTCGTCAATTTAAAATTTTTTCATTTATTTTTTGTTTTTGCATTTTCTGGCGTTTCTAGAGGTCTTAGAGGATTTTAGACGTTATTTTCGAATCCTCACATTTCGGGCCTTGATCTTAGCTATCTCTGTCAAAACTCAACCGATTTTGAATCGGAATACCATTTAATTCAATAATTTTCATTTATATCGACTCTGCATCAAAATAATCTTGATTTCGTCAATTTAAAATTTTTTCATTTATTTTTTGTTTTTGCATTTTCTGGCGTTTCTAGAGGTCTTAGAGGATTTTAGACCTTATTTTCGAATCCTCACATTTCGGGCCTTGATCTTAGCTATCTCTGTCAAAACTCAACCGATTTTGAATCGGAATACCATTTAATTCAATAATTTTCATTTATATCGACTCTGCATCAAAATAATCTTGATTTCGTCAATTTAAAATTTTTTCATTTATTTTTTGTTTTTGCATTTTCTGGCGTTTCTAGAGGTCTTAGAGGATTTTAGACGTTATTTTCGAATCCTCACATTTCGGGCCTTGATCTTAGCTATCTCTGTCAAAACTCAACCGATTTTGAATCGGAATACCATTTAATTCAATAATTTTCATTTATATCGACTCTGCATCAAAATAATCTTGATTTCGTCAATTTAAAATTTTTTCATTTATTTTTTGTTTTTGCATTTTCTGGCGTTTCTAGAGGTCTTAGAGGATTTTAGACGTTATTTTCGAATCCTCACATTTCGGGCCTTGATCTTAGCTATCTCTGTCAAAACTCAACCGATTTTGAATCGGAATACCATTTAATTCAATAATTTTCATTTATATCGACTCTGCATCAAAATAATCTTGATTTCGTCAATTTAAAATTTTTTCATTTATTTTTTGTTTTTGCATTTTCTGGCGTTTCTAGAGGTCTTAGAGGATTTTAGACGTTATTTTCGAATCCTCACATTTCGGGCCTTGATCTTAGCTATCTCTGTCAAAACTCAACCGATTTTGAATCGGAATACCATTTAATTCAATAATTTTCATTTATATCGACTCTGCATCAAAATAATCTTGATTTCGTCAATTTAAAATTTTTTCATTTATTTTTTGTTTTTGCATTTTCTGGCGTTTCTAGAGGTCTTAGAGGATTTTAGACGTTATTTTCGAATCCTCACATTTCGGGCCTTGATCTTAGCTATCTCTGTCAAAACTCAACCGATTTTGAATCGGAATACCATTTAATTCAATAATTTTCATTTATATCGACTCTGCATCAAAATAATCTTGATTTCGTCAATTTAAAATTTTTTCATTTATTTTTTGTTTTTGCATTTTCTGGCGTTTCTAGAGGTCTTAGAGGATTTTAGACGTTATTTTCGAATCCTCACATTTCGGGCCTTGATCTTAGCTATCTCTGTCAAAACTCAACCGATTTTGAATCGGAATACCATTTAATTCAATAATTTTCATTTATATCGACTCTGCATCAAAATAATCTTGATTTCGTCAATTTAAAATTTTTTCATTTATTTTTTGTTTTTGCATTTTCTGGCGTTTCTAGAGGTCTTAGAGGATTTTAGACGTTATTTTCGAATCCTCACATTTCGGGCCTTGATCTTAGCTATCTCTGTCAAAACTCAACCGGATTTTGGAATCGGAATACCATTTAATTCAATAATTTTCATTTATATCGACTCTGCATCAAAATAATCTTGATTTCGTCAATTTAAAATTTTTTCATTTATTTTTTGTTTTTGCATTTTCTGGCGTTTCTAGAGGTCTTAGAGGATTTTAGACGTTATTTTCGAATCCTCACATTTCGGGCCTTGATCTTAGCTATCTCTGTCAAAACTCAACCGATTTTGAATCGGAATACCATTTAATTCAATAATTTTCATTTATATCGACTCTGCATCAAAATAATCTTGATTTCGTCAATTTAAAATTTTTTCATTTATTTTTTGTTTTTGCATTTTCTGGCGTTTCTAGAGGTCTTAGAGGATTTTAGACGTTATTTTCGAATCCTCACATTTCGGGCCTTGATCTTAGCTATCTCTGTCAAAACTCAACCGATTTTGAATCGGAATACCATTTAATTCAATAATTTTCATTTATATCGACTCTGCATCAAAATAATCTTGATTTCGTCAATTTAAAATTTTTTCATTTATTTTTTGTTTTTGCATTTTCTGGCGTTTCTAGAGGTCTTAGACGATTTTAGACGTTATTTTCGAATCCTCACATTTCGGGCCTTGATCTTAGCTATCTCTGTCAAAACTCAACCGATTTTGAATCGGAATACCATTTAATTCAATAATTTTCATTTATATCGACTCTGCATCAAAATAATCTTGATTTCGTCAATTTAAAATTTTTTCATTTATTTTTTGTTTTTGCATTTTCTGGCGTTTCTAGAGGTCTTAGAGGATTTTAGACGTTATTTTCGAATCCTCACATTTCGGGCCTTGATCTTAGCTATCTCTGTCAAAACTCAACCGATTTTGAATCGGAATACCATTTAATTCAATAATTTTCATTTATATCGACTCTGCATCAAAATAATCTTGATTTCGTCAATTTAAAATTTTTTCATTTATTTTTTGTTTTTGCATTTTCTGGCGTTTCTAGAGGTCTTAGAGGATTTTAGACGTTATTTTCGAATCCTCACATTTCGGGCCTTGATCTTAGCTATCTCTGTCAAAACTCAACCGATTTTGAATCGGAATACCATTTAATTCAATAATTTTCATTTATATCGACTCTGCATCAAAATAATCTTGATTTCGTCAATTTAAAATTTTTTCATTTATTTTTTGTTTTTGCATTTTCTGGCGTTTCTAGAGGTCTTAGAGGATTTTAGACGTTATTTTCGAATCCTCACATTTCGGGCCTTGATCTTAGCTATCTCTGTCAAAACTCAACCGATTTTGAATCGGAATACCATTTAATTCAATAATTTTCATTTATATCGACTCTGCATCAAAATAATCTTGATTTCGTCAATTTAAAATTTTTTCATTTATTTTTTGTTTTTGCATTTTCTGGCGTTTCTAGAGGTCTTAGAGGATTTTAGACGTTATTTTCGAATCCTCACATTTCGGGCCTTGATCTTAGCTATCTCTGTCAAAACTCAACCGATTTTGAATCGGAATACCATTTAATTCAATAATTTTCATTTATATCGACTCTGCATCAAAATAATCTTGATTTCGTCAATTTAAAATTTTTTTCATTTATTTTTTGTTTTTGCATTTTCTGGCGTTTCTAGAGGTCTTAGAGGATTTTAGACCTTATTTTCGAATCCTCACATTTCGGGCCTTGATCTTAGCTATCTCTGTCAAAACTCAACCGATTTTGAATCGGAATACCATTTAATTCAATAATTTTCATTTATATCGACTCTGCATCAAAATAATCTTGATTTCGTCAATTTAAAATTTTTTTCATTTATTTTTTGTTTTTGCATTTTCTGGCGTTTCTAGAGGTCTTAGACGATTTTAGACGTTATTTTCGAATCCTCACATTTCGGGCCTTGATCTTAGCTATCTCTGTCAAAACTCAACCGATTTTGAATCGGAATACCGTTTAATTCAATAATTTTCATTTATATCGACTCTGCATCAAAATAATCTTGATTTCGTCAATTTAAAATTTTTTCATTTGTTTTTTGTTTTTGCATTTTCTGGCGTTTCTAGAGGTCTTAGAGGATTTTAGACGTTATTTTCGAATCCTCACATTTCGGGCCTTGATCTTAGCTATCTCTGTCAAAACTCAACCGATTTTGAATCGGAATACCATTTAATTCAATAATTTTCATTTATATCGACTCTGCATCAAAATAATCTTGATTTCGTCAATTTAAAATTTTTTCATTTATTTTTTGTTTTTGCATTTTCTGGCGTTTCTAGAGGTCTTAGAGGATTTTAGACCTTATTTTCGAATCCTCACATTTCGGGCCTTGATCTTAGCTATCTCTGTCAAAACTCAACCGATTTTGAATCGGAATACCATTTAATTCAATAATTTTCATTTATATCGACTCTGCATCAAAATAATCTTGATTTCGTCAATTTAAAATTTTTTCATTTATTTTTTGTTTTTGCATTTTCTGGCGTTTCTAGAGGTCTTAGAGGATTTTAGACGTTATTTTCGAATCCTCACATTTCGGGCCTTGATCTTAGCTATCTCTGTCAAAACTCAACCGATTTTGAATCGGAATACCATTTAATTCAATAATTTTCATTTATATCGACTCTGCATCAAAATAATCTTGATTTCGTCAATTTAAAATTTTTTCATTTATTTTTTGTTTTTGCATTTTCTGGCGTTTCTAGAGGTCTTAGAGGATTTTAGACGTTATTTTCGAATCCTCACATTTCGGGCCTTGATCTTGGCTATCTCTGTCAAAACTCAACCGATTTTGAATCGGAATACCGTTTAATTCAATAATTTTCATTTATATCGACTCTGCATCAAAATAATCTTGATTTCGTCAATTTAAAATTTTTTCATTTATTTTTTGGTTTTTGCATTTTCTGGCGTTTCTAGAGGTCTTAGAGGATTTTAGACGTTATTTTCGAATCCTCACATTTCGGGCCTTGATCTTAGCTATCTCTGTCAAAACTCAACCGATTTTGAATCGGAATACCATTTAATTCAATAATTTTCATTTATATCGACTCTGCATCAAAATAATCTTGATTTCGTCAATTTAAAATTTTTTCATTTATTTTTTGTTTTTGCATTTTCTGGCGTTTCTAGAGGTCTTAGAGGATTTTAGACCTTATTTTCGAATCCTCACATTTCGGGCCTTGATCTTAGCTATCTCTGTCAAAACTCAACCGGATTTGGAATCGGAATACCATTTAATTCAATAATTTTCATTTATATCGACTCTGCATCAAAATAATCTTGATTTCGTCAATTTAAAATTTTTTCATTTATTTTTTGTTTTTGCATTTTCTGGCGTTTCTAGAGGTCTTAGAGGATTTTAGACGTTATTTTCGAATCCTCACATTTCGGGCCTTGATCTTGGCTATCTCTGTCAAAACTCAACCGATTTTGAATCGGAATACAGTTTAATTCAATAATTTTCATTTATATCGACTCTGCATCAAAATAATCTTGATTTCGTCAATTTAAAATTTTTTCATTTATTTTTGGTTTTTGCATTTTCTGGCGTTTCTAGAGGTCTTAGAGGATTTTAGACGTTATTTTCGAATCCTCACATTTCGGGCCTTGATCTTAGCTATCTCTGTCAAAACTCAACCGATTTTGAATCGGAATACCATTTAATTCAATAATTTTCATTTATATCGACTCTGCATCAAAATAATCTTGATTTTGAATCGGAATACCATTTAATTCAATAATTTTCATTTATATCGACTCTGCATCAAAATAATCTTGATTTCGTCAATTTAAAATTTTTTCATTTATTTTTTGTTTTTGCATTTTCTGGCGTTTCTAGAGGTCTTAGAGGATTTTAGACGTTATTTTCGAATCCTCACATTTCGGGCCTTGATCTTAGCTATCTCTGTCAAAACTCAACCGATTTTGAATCGGAATACCATTTAATTCAATAATTTTCATTTATATCGACTCTGCATCAAAATAATCTTGATTTCGTCAATTTAAAATTTTTTCATTTATTTTTTGTTTTTGCATTTTCTGGCGTTTCTAGAGGTCTTAGACGATTTTAGACGTTATTTTCGAATCCTCACATTTCGGGCCTTGATCTTAGCTATCTCTGTCAAAACTCAACCGATTTTGAATCAGAATACCATTTAATTCAATAATTTTCATTTATATCGACTCTGCATCAAAATAATCTTGATTTCGTCAATTTAAAATTTTTTCATTTAATTTTTTGTTTTTGCATTTTCTGGCGTTTCTAGAGGTCTTAGAGGATTTTAGACCTTATTTTCGAATCCTCACATTTCGGGCCTTGATCTTAGCTATCTCTGTCAAAACTCAACCGATTTTGAATCGGAATACCATTTAATTCAATAATTTTCATTTATATCGACTCTGCATCAAAATAATCTTGATTTCGTCAATTTAAAATTTTTTCATTTATTTTTTGTTTTTGCATTTTCTGGCGTTTCTAGAGGTCTTAGAGGATTTTAGACGTTATTTTCGAATCCTCACATTTCGGGCCTTGATCTTAGCTATCTCTGTCAAAACTCAACCGATTTTGAATCGGAATACCATTTAATTCAATAATTTTCATTTATATCGACTCTGCATCAAAATAATCTTGATTTCGTCAATTTAAAATTTTTTCATTTATTTTTTGTTTTTGCATTTTCTGGCGTTTCTAGAGGTCTTAGAGGATTTTAGACGTTATTTTCGAATCCTCACATTTCGGGCCTTGATCTTAGCTATCTCTGTCAAAACTCAACCGATTTTGAATCGGAATACCATTTAATTCAATAATTTTCATTTATATCGACTCTGCATCAAAATAATCTTGATTTCGTCAATTTAAAATTTTTTCATTTATTTTTTGTTTTTGCATTTTCTGGCGTTTCTAGAGGTCTTAGAGGATTTTAGACGTTATTTTCGAATCCTCACATTTCGGGCCTTGATCTTAGCTATCTCTGTCAAAACTCAACCGATTTTGAATCGGAATACCATTTAATTCAATAATTTTCATTTATATCGACTCTGCATCAAAATAATCTTGATTTCGTCAATTTAAAATTTTTTCATTTATTTTTTGTTTTTGCATTTTCTGGCGTTTCTAGAGGTCTTAGACGATTTTAGACGTTATTTTCGAATCCTCACATTTCGGGCCTTGATCTTAGCTATCTCTGTCAAAACTCAACCGATTTTGAATCGGAATACCATTTAATTCAATAATTTTCATTTATATCGACTCTGCATCAAAATAATCTTGATTTCGTCAATTTAAAATTTTTTCATTTATTTTTTGTTTTTGCATTTTCTGGCGTTTCTAGAGGTCTTAGAGGATTTTAGACGTTATTTTCGAATCCTCACATTTCGGGCCTTGATCTTAGCTATCTCTGTCAAAACTCAACCGATTTTGAATCGGAATACCATTTAATTCAATAATTTTCATTTATATCGACTCTGCATCAAAATAATCTTGATTTCGTCAATTTAAAATTTTTTCATTTATTTTTTGTTTTTGCATTTTCTGGCGTTTCTAGAGGTCTTAGAGGATTTTAGACGTTATTTTCGAATCCTCACATTTCGGGCCTTGATCTTAGCTATCTCTGTCAAAACTCAACCGATTTTGAATCGGAATACCATTTAATTCAATAATTTTCATTTATATCGACTCTGCATCAAAATAATCTTGATTTCGTCAATTTAAAATTTTTTCATTTATTTTTTGTTTTTGCATTTTCTGGCGTTTCTAGAGGTCTTAGAGGATTTTAGACGTTATTTTCGAATCCTCACATTTCGGGCCTTGATCTTAGCTATCTCTGTCAAAACTCAACCGATTTTGAATCGGAATACCATTTAATTCAATAATTTTCATTTATATCGACTCTGCATCAAAATAATCTTGATTTCGTCAATTTAAAATTTTTTCATTTATTTTTTGTTTTTGCATTTTCTGGCGTTTCTAGAGGTCTTAGACGATTTTAGACGTTATTTTCGAATCCTCACATTTCGGGCCTTGATCTTAGCTATCTCTGTCAAAACTCAACCGATTTTGAATCGGAATACCATTTAATTCAATAATTTTCATTTATATCGACTCTGCATCAAAATAATCTTGATTTCGTCAATTTAAAATTTTTTCATTTATTTTTTGTTTTTGCATTTTCTGGCGTTTCTAGAGGTCTTAGAGGATTTTAGACGTTATTTTCGAATCCTCACATTTCGGGCCTTGATCTTAGCTATCTCTGTCAAAACTCAACCGATTTTGAATCGGAATACCATTTAATTCAATAATTTTCATTTATATCGACTCTGCATCAAAATAATCTTGATTTCGTCAATTTAAAATTTTTTCATTTATTTTTTGTTTTTGCATTTTCTGGCGTTTCTAGAGGTCTTAGAGGATTTTAGACGTTATTTTCGAATCCTCACATTTCGGGCCTTGATCTTAGCTATCTCTGTCAAAACTCAACCGATTTTGAATCGGAATACCATTTAATTCAATAATTTTCATTTATATCGACTCTGCATCAAAATAATCTTGATTTCGTCAATTTAAAATTTTTTCATTTATTTTTTGTTTTTGCATTTTCTGGCGTTTCTAGAGGTCTTAGAGGATTTTAGACGTTATTTTCGAATCCTCACATTTCGGGCCTTGATCTTAGCTATCTCTGTCAAAACTCAACCGATTTTGAATCGGAATACCATTTAATTCAATAATTTTCATTTATATCGACTCTGCATCAAAATAATCTTGATTTCGTCAATTTAAAATTTTTTCATTTATTTTTTGTTTTTGCATTTTCTGGCGTTTCTAGAGGTCTTAGAGGATTTTAGACGTTATTTTCGAATCCTCACATTTCGGGCCTTGATCTTAGCTATCTCTGTCAAAACTCAACCGATTTTGAATCGGAATACCATTTAATTCAATAATTTTCATTTATATCGACTCTGCATCAAAATAATCTTGATTTCGTCAATTTAAAATTTTTTCATTTATTTTTTGTTTTTGCATTTTCTGGCGTTTCTAGAGGTCTTAGAGGATTTTAGACGTTATTTTCGAATCCTCACATTTCGGGCCTTGATCTTAGCTATCTCTGTCAAAACTCAACCGATTTTGAATTGGAATACCATTTAATTCAATAATTTTCATTTATATCGACTCTGCATCAAAATAATCTTGATTTCGTCAATTTAAAATTTTTTCATTTATTTTTTGTTTTTGCATTTTCTGGCGTTTCTAGAGGTCTTAGACGATTTTAGACGTTATTTTCGAATCCTCACATTTCGGGCCTTGATCTTAGCTATCTCTGTCAAAACTCAACCGATTTTGAATCGGAATACCATTTAATTCAATAATTTTCATTTATATCGACTCTGCATCAAAATAATCTTGATTTCGTCAATTTAAAATTTTTTCATTTATTTTTTGTTTTTGCATTTTCTGGCGTTTCTAGAGGTCTTAGAGGATTTTAGACGTTATTTTCGAATCCTCACATTTCGGGCCTTGATCTTAGCTATCTCTGTCAAAACTCAACCGATTTTGAATCGGAATACCATTTAATTCAATAATTTTCATTTATATCGACTCTGCATCAAAATAATCTTGATTTCGTCAATTTAAAATTTTTTCATTTATTTTTTGTTTTTGCATTTTCTGGCGTTTCTAGAGGTCTTAGACGATTTTAGACGTTATTTTCGAATCCTCACATTTCGGGCCTTGATCTTAGCTATCTCTGTCAAAACTCAACCGATTTTGAATCGGAATACCATTTAATTCAATAATTTTCATTTATATCGACTCTGCATCAAAATAATCTTGATTTCGTCAATTTAAAAATTTTTCATTTATTTTTTGTTTTTGCATTTTCTGGCGTTTCTAGAGGTCTTAGAGGATTTTAGACGTTATTTTCGAATCCTCACATTTCGGGCCTTGATCTTAGCTATCTCTGTCAAAACTCAACCGATTTTGAATCGGAATACCATTTAATTCAATAATTTTCATTTATATCGACTCTGCATCAAAATAATCTTGATTTCGTCAATTTAAAAATTTTTCATTTATTTTTTGTTTTTGCATTTTCTGGCGTTTCTAGAGGTCTTAGAGGATTTTAGACGTTATTTTCGAATCCTCACATTTCGGGCCTTGATCTTAGCTATCTCTGTCAAAACTCAACCGATTTTGAATCGGAATACCATTTAATTCAATAATTTTCATTTATATCGACTCTGCATCAAAATAATCTTGATTTCGTCAATTTAAAATTTTTTCATTTATTTTTTGTTTTTGCATTTTCTGGCGTTTCTAGAGGTCTTAGACGATTTTAGACGTTATTTTCGAATCCTCACATTTCGGGCCTTGATCTTAGCTATCTCTGTCAAAACTCAACCGATTTTGAATCGGAATACCATTTAATTCAATAATTTTCATTTATATCGACTCTGCATCAAAATAATCTTGATTTCGTCAATTTAAAAATTTTTCATTTATTTTTTGTTTTTGCATTTTCTGGCGTTTCTAGAGGTCTTAGAGGATTTTAGACGTTATTTTCGAATCCTCACATTTCGGGCCTTGATCTTAGCTATCTCTGTCAAAACTCAACCGATTTTGAATCGGAATACCATTTAATTCAATAATTTTCATTTATATCGACTCTGCATCAAAATAATCTTGATTTCGTCAATTTAAAATTTTTTTCATTTATTTTTTGTTTTTGCATTTTCTGGCGTTTCTAGAGGTCTTAGAGGATTTTAGACGTTATTTTCGAATCCTCACATTTCGGGCCTTGATCTTAGCTATCTCTGTCAAAACTCAACCGATTTTGAATCGGAATACCATTTAATTCAATAATTTTCATTTATATCGACTCTGCATCAAAATAATCTTGATTTCGTCAATTTAAAATTTTTTCATTTATTTTTTGTTTTTGCATTTTCTGGCGTTTCTAGAGGTCTTAGAGGATTTTAGACGTTATTTTCGAATCCTCACATTTCGGGCCTTGATCTTAGCTATCTCTGTCAAAACTCAACCGATTTTGAATCGGAATACCATTTAATTCAATAATTTTCATTTATATCGACTCTGCATCAAAATAATCTTGATTTCGTCAATTTAAAATTTTTTCATTTATTTTTTGTTTTTGCATTTTCTGGCGTTTCTAGAGGTCTTAGAGGATTTTAGACGTTATTTTCGAATCCTCACATTTCGGGCCTTGATCTTAGCTATCTCTGTCAAAACTCAACCGATTTTGAATCGGAATACCATTTAATTCAATAATTTTCATTTATATCGACTCTGCATCAAAATAATCTTGATTTCGTCAATTTAAAATTTTTTCATTTATTTTTTGTTTTTGCATTTTCTGGCGTTTCTAGAGGTCTTAGAGGATTTTAGACGTTATTTTCGAATCCTCACATTTCGGGCCTTGATCTTAGCTATCTCTGTCAAAACTCAACCGATTTTGAATCGGAATACCATTTAATTCAATAATTTTCATTTATATCGACTCTGCATCAAAATAATCTTGATTTCGTCAATTTAAAATTTTTTCATTTATTTTTTGTTTTTGCATTTTCTGGCGTTTCTAGAGGTCTTAGAGGATTTTAGACGTTATTTTCGAATCCTCACATTTCGGGCCTTGATCTTAGCTATCTCTGTCAAAACTCAACCGATTTTGAATCGGAATACCATTTAATTCAATAATTTTCATTTATATCGACTCTGCATCAAAATAATCTTGATTTCGTCAATTTAAAAATTTTTCATTTATTTTTTGTTTTTGCATTTTCTGGCGTTTCTAGAGGTCTTAGACGATTTTAGACGTTATTTTCGAATCCTCACATTTCGGGCCTTGATCTTAGCTATCTCTGTCAAAACTCAACCGATTTTGAATCGGAATACCATTTAATTCAATAATTTTCATTTATATCGACTCTGCATCAAAATAATCTTGATTTCGTCAATTTAAAATTTTTTCATTTATTTTTTGTTTTTGCATTTTCTGGCGTTTCTAGAGGTCTTAGAGGATTTTAGACGTTATTTTCGAATCCTCACATTTCGGGCCTTGATCTTAGCTATCTCTGTCAAAACTCAACCGATTTTGAATCGGAATACCATTTAATTCAATAATTTTCATTTATATCGACTCTGCATCAAAATAATCTTGATTTCGTCAATTTAAAATTTTTTCATTTATTTTTTGTTTTTGCATTTTCTGGCGTTTCTAGAGGTCTTAGAGGATTTTAGACGTTATTTTCGAATCCTCACATTTCGGGCCTTGATCTTAGCTATCTCTGTCAAAACTCAACCGATTTTGAATCGGAATACCATTTAATTCAATAATTTTCATTTATATCGACTCTGCATCAAAATAATCTTGATTTCGTCAATTTAAAATTTTTTCATTTATTTTTTGTTTTTGCATTTTCTGGCGTTTCTAGAGGTCTTAGAGGATTTTAGACGTTATTTTCGAATCCTCACATTTCGGGCCTTGATCTTAGCTATCTCTGTCAAAACTCAACCGATTTTGAATCGGAATACCATTTAATTCAATAATTTTCATTTATATCGACTCTGCATCAAAATAATCTTGATTTCGTCAATTTAAAATTTTTTCATTTATTTTTTGTTTTTGCATTTTCTGGCGTTTCTAGAGGTCTTAGACGATTTTAGACGTTATTTTCGAATCCTCACATTTCGGGCCTTGATCTTAGCTATCTCTGTCAAAACTCAACCGATTTTGAATCGGAATACCATTTAATTCAATAATTTTCATTTATATCGACTCTGCATCAAAATAATCTTGATTTCGTCAATTTAAAATTTTTTCATTTATTTTTTGTTTTTGCATTTTCTGGCGTTTCTAGAGGTCTTAGAGGATTTTAGACGTTATTTTCGAATCCTCACATTTCGGGCCTTGATCTTAGCTATCTCTGTCAAAACTCAACCGATTTTGAATCGGAATACCATTTAATTCAATAATTTTCATTTATATCGACTCTGCATCAAAATAATCTTGATTTCGTCAATTTAAAATTTTTTCATTTATTTTTTGTTTTTGCATTTTCTGGCGTTTCTAGAGGTCTTAGAGCGATTTTAGACGTTATTTTCGAATCCTCACATTTCGGGCCTTGATCTTAGCTATCTCTGTCAAAACTCAACCGATTTTGAATTGGAATACCATTTAATTCAATAATTTTCATTTATATCGACTCTGCATCAAAATAATCTTGATTTCGTCAATTTAAAATTTATTCATTTATTTTTTGTTTTTGCATTTTCTGGTGTTTCTAGAGGTCTTAGAGGATTTTAGATGTTATTTTTGAATCCTCACATTTCAGGCCTTGATCTTAGCTATCTCTGTCAAAACTCAACCGATTTTGAATCGGAATACCGTTTAATTCAATAATTTTCATTTATATCGACTCTGCATCAAAATAATCTTGATTTCGTCAATTTAAAAATTTTTCATTTATTTTTTGTTTTTGCATTTTCTGGCGTTTCTAGAGGTCTTAGAGGATTTTAGACGTTATTTTCGAATCCTCACATTTCAGGCCTTGATCTTAGCTATCTCTGTCAAAACTCAACCGATTTTGAATCGGAATACCATTTAATTCAATAATTTTCATTTATATCGACTCTGCATCAAAATAATCTTGATTTCGTCAATTTAAAAATTTTTCATTTATTTTTTGTTTTTGCATTTTCTGGCGTTTCTAGAGGTCTTAGACGATTTTAGACGTTATTTTCGAATCCTCACATTTCGGGCCTTGATCTTAGCTATCTCTGTCAAAACTCAACCGATTTTGAATCGGAATACCATTTAATTCAATAATTTTCATTTATATCGACTCTGCATAAAAATAATCTTGATTTCGTCAATTTAAAATTTTTTTCATTTATTTTTTGTTTTTGCATTTTCTGGCGTTTCTAGAGGTCTTAGAGGATTTTAGACGTTATTTTCGAATCCTCACATTTCGGGCCTTGATCTTAGCTATCTCTGTCAAAACTCAACCGATTTTGAATCGGAATACCATTTAATTCAATAATTTTCATTTATATCGACTCTGCATCAAAATAATCTTGATTTCGTCAATTTAAAATTTTTTCATTTATTTTTTGTTTTTGCATTTTCTGGCGTTTCTAGAGGTCTTAGAGGATTTTAGACGTTATTTTCGAATCCTCACATTTCGGGCCTTGATCTTAGCTATCTCTGTCAAAACTCAACCGATTTTGAATCGGAATACCATTTAATTCAATAATTTTCATTTATATCGACTCTGCATCAAAATAATCTTGATTTCGTCAATTTAAAATTTTTTAATTTATTTTTTGTTTTTGCATTTTCTGGCGTTTCAAGAGGTCTTAGAGGATTTTAGACGTTATTTTCGAATCCTCACATTTCGGGCCTTGATCTTAGCTATCTCTGTCAAAACTCAACCGATTTTGAATCGGAATACCGTTTAATTCAATAATTTTCATTTATATCGACTCTGCATCAAAATAATCTTGATTTCGTCAATTTAAAATTTTTTCATTTATTTTTTGTTTTTGCATTTTCTGGCGTTTCTAGAGGTCTTAGACGATTTTAGACGTTATTTTCGAATCCTCACATTTCGGGCCTTGATCTTAGCTATCTCTGTCGAAACTCAACCGATTTTGAATCGGAATACCATTTTTCAATAATTTTCATTTATATCGACTCTGCATCAAAATAATCTTGATTTCGTCAATTTAAAATTTTTTCATTTATTTTTTGTTTTTGCATTTTCTGGCGTTTCTAGAGGTCTTAGAGGATTTTAGACGTTATTTTCGAATCCTCACATTTCGGGCCTTGATCTTAGCTATCTCTGTCAAAACTCAACCGATTTTGAATCGGAATACCATTTAATTCAATAATTTTCATTTATATCGACTCTGCATCAAAATAATCTTGATTTTCAATTTAAAATTTTTTCATTTATTTTTTGTTTTTGCATTTTCTGGCGTTTCTAGAGGTCTTAGAGGATTTTAGACGTTATTTTCGAATCCTCACATTTCGGGCCTTGATCTTAGCTATCTCTGTCAAAACTCAACCGATTTTGAATCGGAATACCATTTAATTCAATAATTTTCATTTATATCGACTCTGCATCAAAATAATCTTGATTTCGTCAATTTAAAATTTTTTCATTTATTTTTTGTTTTTGCATTTTCTGGCGTTTCTAGAGGTCTTAGAGGATTTTAGACGTTATTTTCGAATCCTCACATTTCGGGCCTTGATCTTAGCTATCTCTGTCAAAACTCAACCGATTTTGAATCGGAATACCATTTAATTCAATAATTTTCATTTATATCGACTCTGCATAAAAATAATCTTGATTTCGTCAATTTAAAATTTTTTCATTTATTTTTTGTTTTTGCATTTTCTGGCGTTTCTAGAGGTCTTAGAGGATTTTAGACGTTATTTTCGAATCCTCACATTTCAGGCCTTGATCTTAGCTATCTCTGTCAAAACTCAACCGATTTTGAATCGGAATACCATTTAATTCAATAATTTTCATTTATATCGACTCTGCATCAAAATAATCTTGATTTCGTCAATTTAAAATTTTTTCATTTATTTTTTGTTTTTGCATTTTCTGGCGTTTCTAGAGGTCTTAGAGGATTTTAGACGTTATTTTCGAATCCTCACATTTCGGGCCTTGATCTTAGCTATCTCTGTCAAAACTCAACCGATTTTGAATCGGAATACCATTTAATTCAATAATTTTCATTTATATCGACTCTGCATCAAAATAATCTTGATTTCGTCAATTTAAAATTTTTCATTTATTTTTTGTTTTTGCATTTTCTGGCGTTTCTAGAGGTCTTAGACGATTTTAGACGTTATTTTCGAATCCTCACATTTCAGGCCTTGATCTTAGCTATCTCTGTCAAAACTCAACCGATTTTGAATCGGAATACCATTTAATTCAATAATTTTCATTTATATCGACTCTGCATCAAAATAATCTTGATTTCGTCAATTTAAAATTTTTCATTTATTTTTTGTTTTTGCATTTTCTGGCGTTTCTAGAGGTCTTAGACGATTTTAGACGTTATTTTCGAATCCTCACATTTCGGGCCTTGATCTTAGCTATCTCTGTCAAAACTCAACCGATTTTGAATCGGAATACCATTTAATTCAATAATTTTCATTTATATCGACTCTGCATAAAAATAATCTTGATTTCGTCAATTTAAAATTTTTTTCATTTATTTTTTGTTTTTGCATTTTCTGGCGTTTCTAGAGGTCTTAGAGGATTTTAGACGTTATTTTCGAATCCTCACATTTCGGGCCTTGATCTTAGCTATCTCTGTCAAAACTCAACCGATTTTGAATCGGAATACCATTTAATTCAATAATTTTCATTTATATCGACTCTGCATCAAAATAATCTTGATTTCGTCAATTTAAAATTTTTTCATTTATTTTTTGTTTTTGCATTTTCTGGCGTTTCTAGAGGTCTTAGAGGATTTTAGACGTTATTTTCGAATCCTCACATTTCGGGCCTTGATCTTAGCTATCTCTGTCAAAACTCAACCGATTTTGAATCGGAATACCATTTAATTCAATAATTTTCATTTATATCGACTCTGCATCAAAATAATCTTGATTTCGTCAATTTAAAATTTTTTAATTTATTTTTTGTTTTTGCATTTTCTGGCGTTTCAAGAGGTCTTAGAGGATTTTAGACGTTATTTTCGAATCCTCACATTTCGGGCCTTGATCTTAGCTATCTCTGTCAAAACTCAACCGATTTTGAATCGGAATACCGTTTAATTCAATAATTTTCATTTATATCGACTCTGCATCAAAATAATCTTGATTTCGTCAATTTAAAATTTTTTCATTTATTTTTTGTTTTTGCATTTTCTGGCGTTTCTAGAGGTCTTAGACGATTTTAGACGTTATTTTCGAATCCTCACATTTCGGGCCTTGATCTTAGCTATCTCTGTCGAAACTCAACCGATTTTGAATCGGAATACCATTTTCAATAATTTTCATTTATATCGACTCTGCATCAAAATAATCTTGATTTCGTCAATTTAAAATTTTTTCATTTATTTTTTGTTTTTGCATTTTCTGGCGTTTCTAGAGGTCTTAGAGGATTTTAGACGTTATTTTCGAATCCTCACATTTCGGGCCTTGATCTTAGCTATCTCTGTCAAAACTCAACCGATTTTGAATCGGAATACCATTTAATTCAATAATTTTCATTTATATCGACTCTGCATCAAAATAATCTTGATTTCAATTTAAAATTTTTTCATTTATTTTTTGTTTTTGCATTTTCTGGCGTTTCTAGAGGTCTTAGACGATTTTAGACGTTATTTTCGAATCCTCACATTTCGGGCCTTGATCTTAGCTATCTCTGTCGAAACTCAACCGATTTTGAATCGGAATACCATTTTCAATAATTTTCATTTATATCGACTCTGCATCAAAATAATCTTGATTTCGTCAATTTAAAATTTTTTCATTTATTTTTTGTTTTTGCATTTTCTGGCGTTTCTAGAGGTCTTAGAGGATTTTAGACGTTATTTTCGAATCCTCACATTTCGGGCCTTGATCTTAGCTATCTCTGTCAAAACTCAACCGATTTTGAATCGGAATACCATTTAATTCAATAATTTTCATTTATATCGACTCTGCATCAAAATAATCTTGATTTCGTCAATTTAAAATTTTTTCATTTATTTTTTGTTTTTGCATTTTCTGGCGTTTCTAGAGGTCTTAGAGGATTTTAGACGTTATTTTCGAATCCTCACATTTCGGGCCTTGATCTTAGCTATCTCTGTCAAAACTCAACCGATTTTGAATCAGAATACCATTTAATTCAATAATTTTCATTAATATCGACTCTGCATCAAAATAATCTTGATTTCGTCAATTTAAAATTTTTTCATTTATTTTTTGTTTTTGCATTTTCTGGCGTTTCTAGAGGTCTTAGAGGATTTTAGACGTTATTTTCGAATCCTCACATTTCGGGCCTTGATCTTAGCTATCTCTGTCAAAACTCAACCGATTTTGAATCGGAATACCATTTAATTCAATAATTTTCATTTATATCGACTCTGCATCAAAATAATCTTGATTTCGTCAATTTAAAATTTTTTCATTTATTTTTTGTTTTTGCATTTTCTGGCGTTTCTAGAGGTCTTAAAGGATTTTAGACGTTATTTTCGAATCCTCACATTTTGGGCCTTGATCTTAGCTATCTCTGTCAAAACTCAACCGATTTTGAATCGGAATACCATTTAATTCAATAATTTTCATTTATATCGACTCTGCATCAAAATAATCTTGATTTCGTCAATTTAAAATTTTTTCATTTATTTTTTGTTTTTGCATTTTCTGGCGTTTCTAGAGGTCTTAGACGATTTTAGACGTTATTTTCGAATCCTCACATTTCGGGCCTTGATCTTAGCTATCTCTGTCAAAACTCAACCGATTTTGAATCGGAATACCATTTAATTCAATAATTTTCATTTATATCGACTCTGCATCAAAATAATCTTGATTTCGTCAATTTAAAATTTTTTCATTTATTTTTTGTTTTTGCATTTTCTGGCGTTTCTAGAGGTCTTAGAGGATTTTAGACGTTATTTTCGAATCCTCACATTTCGGGCCTTGATCTTAGCTATCTCTGTCAAAACTCAACCGATTTTGAATCGGAATACCATTTAATTCAATAATTTTCATTTATATCGACTCTGCATCAAAATAATCTTGATTTCGTCAATTTAAAAATTTTTTCATTTATTTTTTGTTTTTGCATTTTCTGGCGTTTCTAGAGGTCTTAGAGGATTTTAGACGTTATTTTCGAATCCTCACATTTCGGGCCTTGATCTTAGCTATCTCTGTCAAAACTCAACCGATTTTGAATCGGAATACCATTTAATTCAATAATTTTCATTTATATCGACTCTGCATCAAAATAATCTTGATTTCGTCAATTTAAAATTTTTTCATTTATTTTTTGTTTTTGCATTTTCTGGCGTTTCTAGAGGTCTTAGACGATTTTAGACGTTATTTTCGAATCCTCACATTTCGGGCCTTGATCTTAGCTATCTCTGTCAAAACTCAACCGATTTTGAATCGGAATACCATTTAATTCAATAATTTTCATTTATATCGACTCTGCATCAAAATAATCTTGATTTCGTCAATTTAAAATTTTTTCATTTATTTTTTGTTTTTGCATTTTCTGGCGTTTCTAGAGGTCTTAGAGGATTTTAGACGTTATTTTCGAATCCTCACATTTCGGGCCTTGATCTTAGCTATCTCTGTCGAAACTCAACCGATTTTGAATCGGAATACCATTTAATTCAATAATTTTCATTTATATCGACTCTGCATCAAAATAATCTTGATTTCGTCAATTTAAAATTTTTTCATTTATTTTTTGTTTTTGCATTTTCTGGCGTTTCTAGAGGTCTTAGACGATTTTAGACGTTATTTTCGAATCCTCACATTTCGGGCCTTGATCTTAGCTATCTCTGTCGAAACTCAACCGATTTTGAATCGGAATACCATTTAATTCAATAATTTTCATTTATATCGACTCTGCATCAAAATAATCTTGATTTCGTCAATTTAAAATTTTTTCATTTATTTTTTGTTTTTGCATTTTCTGGCGTTTCTAGAGGTCTTAGAGGATTTTAGACGTTATTTTCGAATCCTCACATTTCGGGCCTTGATCTTAGCTATCTCTGTCAAAACTCAACCGATTTTGAATCGGAATACCATTTAATTCAATAATTTTCATTTATATCGACTCTGCATCAAAATAATCTTGATTTCGTCAATTTAAAATTTTTTCATTTATTTTTTGTTTTTGCATTTTCTGGCGTTTCTAGAGGTCTTAGAGGATTTTAGACGTTATTTTCGAATCCTCACATTTCGGGCCTTGATCTTAGCTATCTCTGTCAAAACTCAACCGATTTTGAATCGGAATACCATTTAATTCAATAATTTTCATTTATATCGACTCTGCATCAAAATAATCTTGATTTCGTCAATTTAAAATTTTTTCATTTATTTTTTGTTTTTGCATTTTCTGGCGTTTCTAGAGGTCTTAGAGGATTTTAGACGTTATTTTCGAATCCTCACATTTCGGGCCTTGATCTTAGCTATCTCTGTCAAAACTCAACCGATTTTGAATCGGAATACCATTTAATTCAATAATTTTCATTTATATCGACTCTGCATCAAAATAATCTTGATTTCGTCAATTTAAAATTTTTTCATTTATTTTTTGTTTTTGCATTTTCTGGCGTTTCTAGAGGTCTTAGAGGATTTTAGACGTTATTTTCGAATCCTCACATTTCGGGCCTTGATCTTAGCTATCTCTGTCAAAACTCAACCGATTTTGAATCGGAATACCATTTAATTCAATAATTTTCATTTATATCGACTCTGCATCAAAATAATCTTGATTTCGTCAATTTAAAATTTTTTCATTCATTTTTTGTTTTTGCATTTTCTGGCGTTTCTAGAGGTCTTAGACGATTTTAGACGTTATTTTCGAATCCTCACATTTCGGGCCTTGATCTTAGCTATCTCTGTCGAAACTCAACCGATTTTGAATCGGAATACCATTTAATTCAATAATTTTCATTTATATCGACTCTGCATCAAAATAATCTTGATTTCGTCAATTTAAAATTTTTTCATTTATTTTTTGTTTTTGCATTTTCTGGCGTTTCTAGAGGTCTTAGACGATTTTAGACGTTATTTTCGAATCCTCACATTTCGGGCCTTGATCTTAGCTATCTCTGTCAAAACTCAACCGATTTTGAATCGGAATACCATTTAATTCAATAATTTTCATTTATATCGACTCTGCATCAAAATAATCTTGATTTCGTAAATTTAAAATTTTTTCATTTATTTTTTGTTTTTGCATTTTCTGGCGTTTCTAGAGGTCTTAGAGGATTTTAGACGTTATTTTCGAATCCTCACATTTCGGGCCTTGATCTTAGCTATCTCTGTCAAAACTCAACCGATTTTGAATCGGAATACCATTTAATTCAATAATTTTCATTTATATCGACTCTGCATCAAAATAATCTTGATTTCGTCAATTTAAAATTTTTTCATTTATTTTTTGTTTTTGCATTTTCTGGCGTTTCTAGAGGTCTAAGACGATTTTAGACGTTATTTTCGAATCCTCACATTTCGGGCCTTGATCTTAGCTATCTCTGTCGAAACTCAACCGATTTTGAATCGGAATACCATTTAATTCAATAATTTTCATTATCAAATCTCTGCATCAAAATAATCTTGATTTCGTCAATTTAAAATTTTTCATTTATTTTTTGTTTTTGCATTTTCTGGCGTTTCTAGAGGTCTTAGAGGATTTTAGACCTTATTTTCGAATCCTCAAATTTCGGGCCTTGATCTTGGCTATCTCTGTCAAAACTCAACCGATTTTGAATCGGAATACCATTTAATTCAATAACTTTCATTTATATCGACTCTGCGTCAAAATAATCTTGATTTCGTCAATTTAAAATTTTTTCATTTATTTTTTGTTTTTGCATTTTCTGGCGTTTCTAGAGGTCTTTGAGGATTTTAGACGTTATTTTCGAATCCTCACATTTCGGGCCTTGATCTTAGCTATCTCTGTCAAAACTCAACCGATTTTGAATCAGAATACCATTTAATTCAAAAATTTTCATTTATATCGACTCTGCATCAAAATAATCTTGATTTCGTCAATTTAAAATTTTTTTCATTTATTTTTTTTGTTTTTGCATTTTCTGGCGTTTCTAGAGGTCTTAGAGGATTTTAGACCTTATTTTCGAATCCTCACATTTCGGGCCTTTGATCTTAGCTATCTCTGTCAAAACTCAACCGATTTTGAATCGGAATACCATTTAATTCAATAATTTTCATTTATATCGACTCTGCATCAAAATAATCTTGATTTCGTCAATTTAAAATTTTTTCATTTATTTTTTGTTTTTGCATTTTCTGGCGTTTCTAGAGGTCTTAGAGGATTTTAGACGTTATTTTCGAATCCTCACATTTCGGGCCTTGATCTTAGCTATCTCTGTCAAAACTCAACCGATTTTGAATCGGAATACCGTTTAATAATACCATTAAATTTTCATTTATATCGACTCTGCATCAAAATAATCTTGATTTCGTCAATTTAAAATTTTTTCATTTATTTTTTGTTTTTGCATTTTCTGGCGTTTCTAGAGGTCTTAGAGGATTTTAGACGTTATTTTCGAATCCTCACATTTCGGGCCTTGATCTTGGCTATCTCTGTCAAAATTCAACCGATTTTGAATCGGAATACCATTTAATTCAATAATTTTCATTTATATCGACTCTGCATCAAAATAATCTTGATTTCGTCAATTTAAAATTTTTTCATTTATTTTTTGTTTTTGCATTTTCTGGCGTTTCTAGAGGTCTTAGAGGATTTTAGACGTTATTTTCGAATCCTCACATTTCGGGCCTTGATCTTAGCTATCTCTGTCAAAACTCAACCGATTTTGAATCGGAATACCATTTAATTCAATAATTTTCATTTATATCGAATCTCTGCATCAAAATAATCTTGATTTCGTCAATTTAAAATTTTTCATTTATTTTTTGTTTTTGCATTTTCTGGCGTTTCTAGAGGTCTTAGACGATTTTAGACGTTATTTTCGAATCCTCACATTTCGGGCCTTGATCTTAGCTATCTCTGTCAAAACTCAACCGATTTATATCGACTCTGCATCAAAATAATCTTGATTTCGTCAATTTAAAATTTTTTCATTTATTTTTTGTTTTTGCATTTTCTGGCGTTTCTAGAGGTCTTTGAGGATTTTAGACGTTATTTTCGAATCCTCACATTTCGGGCCTTGATCTTAGCTATCTCTGTCAAAACTCAACCGATTTTGAATCGGAATACCATTTAATTCAATAATTTTCATTTATATCGACTCTGCATCAAAATAATCTTGATTTCGTCAATTTAAAATTTTTTCATTTATTTTTTGTTTTTGCATTTTCTGGCGTTTCTAGAGGTCTTAGAGGATTTTAGACCTTATTTTCGAATCCTCACATTTCGGGCCTTGATCTTAGCTATCTCTGTCAAAACTCAACCGATTTTGAATCGGAATACCATTTAATTCAATAATTTTCATTTATATCGACTCTGCATCAAAATAATCTTGATTTCGTCAATTTAAAATTTTTTCATTTATTTTTTGTTTTTGCATTTTCTGGCGTTTCTAGAGGTCTTAGAGGATTTTAGACGTTATTTTCGAATCCTCACATTTCGGGCCTTGATCTTAGCTATCTCTGTCAAAACTCAACCGATTTTGAATCGGAATACCATTTAATTCAATAATTTTCATTTATATCGACTCTGCATCAAAATAATCTTGATTTCGTCAATTTAAAATTTTTTCATTTATTTTTTGTTTTTGCATTTTCTGGCGTTTCTAGAGGTCTTAGAGGATTTTAGACCTTATTTTCGAATCCTCACATTTCGGGCCTTGATCTTAGCTATCTCTGTCAAAACTCAACCGATTTTGAATCGGAATACCATTTAATTCAATAATTTTCATTTATATCGACTCTGCATCAAAATAATCTTGATTTCGTCAATTTAAAATTTTTTCATTTATTTTTTGTTTTTGCATTTTCTGGCGTTTCTAGAGGTCTTAGAGGATTTTAGACGTTATTTTCGAATCCTCACATTTCGGGCCTTGATCTTAGCTATCTCTGTCAAAACTCAACCGATTTTGAATCGGAATACCATTTAATTCAATAATTTTCATTTATATCGATCTCTGCATCAAAATAATCTTGATTTCGTCAATTTAAAATTTTTTCATTTATTTTTTGTTTTTGCATTTTCTGGCGTTTCTAGAGGTCTTAGAGGATTTTAGACCTTATTTTCGAATCCTCACATTTCGGGCCTTGATCTTAGCTATCTCTGTCAAAACTCAACCGATTTTGAATCGGAATACCATTTAATTCAATAATTTTCATTTATATCGACTCTGCATCAAAATAATCTTGATTTCGTCAATTTAAAATTTTTTCATTTATTTTTTGTTTTTGCATTTTCTGGCGTTTCTAGAGGTCTTAGAGGATTTTAGACGTTATTTTCGAATCCTCACATTTCGGGCCTTGATCTTAGCTATCTCTGTCAAAACTCAACCGATTTTGAATCGGAATACCATTTAATTCAATAATTTTCATTTATATCGACTCTGCATCAAAATAATCTTGATTTCGTCAATTTAAAATTTTTTCATTTATTTTTTGTTTTTGCATTTTCTGGCGTTTCTAGAGGTCTTAGAGGATTTTAGACCTTATTTTCGAATCCTCACATTTCGGGCCTTGATCTTGGCTATCTCTGTCAAAACTCAACCGATTTTGAATCGGAATACCATTTAATTCAATAATTTTCATTTATATCGACTCTGCATCAAAATAATCTTGATTTCGTCAATTTAAAATTTTTTCATTTATTTTTTGTTTTTGCATTTTCTGGCGTTTCTAGAGGTCTTAGAGGATTTTAGACGTTATTTTCGAATCCTCACATTTCGGGCCTTGATCTTAGCTATCTCTGTCAAAACTCAACCGATTTTGAATCGGAATACCATTTAATTCAATAATTTTCATTTATATCGACTCTGCATCAAAATAATCTTGATTTCGTCAATTTAAAATTTTTTCATTTATTTTTTGTTTTTGCATTTTCTGGCGTTTCTAGAGGTCTTAGAGGATTTTAGACGTTATTTTCGAATCCTCACATTTCGGGCCTTGATCTTAGCTATCTCTGTCAAAACTCAACCGATTTTGAATCGGAATACCATTTAATTCAATAATTTTCATTTATATCGACTCTGCATCAAAATAATCTTGATTTCGTCAATTTAAAATTTTTTCATTTATTTTTTGTTTTTGCATTTTCTGGCGTTTCTAGAGGTCTTAGACGATTTTAGACGTTATTTTCGAATCCTCACATTTCGGGCCTTGATCTTAGCTATCTCTGTCAAAACTCAACCGATTTTGAATCGGAATACCATTTAATTCAATAATTTTCATTTATATCGACTCTGCATCAAAATAATCTTGATTTCGTCAATTTAAAATTTTTTCATTTATTTTTTGTTTTTGCATTTTCTGGCGTTTCTAGAGGTCTTAGAGGATTTTAGACCTTATTTTCGAATCCTCACATTTCGGGCCTTGATCTTAGCTATCTCTGTCAAAACTCAACCGATTTTGAATCGGAATACCATTTAATTCAATAATTTTCATTTATATCGACTCTGCATCAAAATAATCTTGATTTCGTCAATTTAAAATTTTTTCATTTATTTTTTGTTTTTGCATTTTCTGGCGTTTCTAGAGGTCTTAGAGGATTTTAGACGTTATTTTCGAATCCTCACATTTCGGGCCTTGATCTTAGCTATCTCTGTCAAAACTCAACCGATTTTGAATCGGAATACCATTTAATTCAATAATTTTCATTTATATCGACTCTGCATCAAAATAATCTTGATTTCGTCAATTTAAAATTTTTTCATTTATTTTTTGTTTTTGCATTTTCTGGCGTTTCTAGAGGTCTTAGAGGATTTTAGACCTTATTTTCGAATCCTCACATTTCGGGCCTTGATCTTAGCTATCTCTGTCAAAACTCAACCGATTTTGAATCGGAATACCATTTAATTCAATAATTTTCATTTATATCGACTCTGCATCAAAATAATCTTGATTTCGTCAATTTAAAATTTTTTCATTTATTTTTTGTTTTTGCATTTTCTGGCGTTTCTAGAGGTCTTAGAGGATTTTAGACGTTATTTTCGAATCCTCACATTTCGGGCCTTGATCTTAGCTATCTCTGTCAAAACTCAACCGATTTTGAATCGGAATACCATTTAATTCAATAATTTTCATTTATATCGACTCTGCATCAAAATAATCTTGATTTCGTCAATTTAAAATTTTTTCATTTATTTTTTGTTTTTGCATTTTCTGGCGTTTCTAGAGGTCTTAGAGGATTTTAGACCTTATTTTCGAATCCTCACATTTCGGGCCTTGATCTTAGCTATCTCTGTCAAAACTCAACCGATTTTGAATCGGAATACCATTTAATTCAATAATTTTCATTTATATCGACTCTGCATCAAAATAATCTTGATTTCGTCAATTTAAAATTTTTTTCATTTATTTTTTGTTTTTGCATTTTCTGGCGTTTCTAGAGGTCTTAGAGGATTTTAGACGTTATTTTCGAATCCTCACATTTCGGGCCTTGATCTTAGCTATCTCTGTCAAAACTCAACCGATTTTGAATCGGAATACCATTTAATTCAATAATTTTCATTTATATCGACTCTGCATCAAAATAATCTTGATTTCGTCAATTTAAAATTTTTTTCATTTATTTTTTGTTTTTGCATTTTCTGGCGTTTCTAGAGGTCTTAGAGGATTTTAGACGTTATTTTCGAATCCTCACATTTCGGGCCTTGATCTTAGCTATCTCTGTCAAAACTCAACCGATTTTGAATCGGAATACCATTTAATTCAATAATTTTCATTTATATCGACTCTGCATCAAAATAATCTTGATTTCGTCAATTTAAAATTTTTTCATTTATTTTTTGTTTTTGCATTTTCTGGCGTTTCTAGAGGTCTTAGAGGATTTTAGACGTTATTTTCGAATCCTCACATTTCGGGCCTTGATCTTGGCTATCTCTGTCAAAACTCAACCGATTTTGAATCGGAATACCATTTAATTCAATAATTTTCATTTATATCGACTCTGCATCAAAATAATCTTGATTTCGTCAATTTAAAATTTTTTCATTTATTTTTTGTTTTTTGCATTTTCTGGCGTTTCTAGAGGTCTTAGAGGATTTTAGACGTTTTTTTCGAATCCTCACATTTCGGGCCTTGATCTTAGCTATCTCTGTCAAAACTCAACCGATTTTGAATCGGAATACCATTTAATTCAATAATTTTCATTTATATCGACTCTGCATCAAAATAATCTTGATTTCGTCAATTTAAAATTTTTTCATTTATTTTTTGTTTTTGCATTTTCTGGCGTTTCTTGAGGTCTTAGACGATTTTAGACGTTATTTTCGAATCCTCACATTTCGGGCCTTGATCTTAGCTATCTCTGTCAAAACTCAACCGATTTTGAATCGGAATACCATTTAATTCAATAATTTTCATTTATATCGACTCTGCATCAAAATAATCTTGATTTCGTCAGTTTAAAATTTTTTCATTTATTTTTTGTTTTTGCATTTTCTGGCGTTTCTAGAGGTCTTAGAGGATTTTAGACATTATTTTCGAATCCTCACATTTCGGGCCTTGATCTTAGCTATCTCTGTCGAAACTCAACCGATTTTGAATCGGGATACCATTTAATTCAATAATTTTCATTTATATCGACTCTGCATCAAAATAATCTTGATTTCGTCAATTTAAAATTTTTTCATTTATTTTTTGTTTTTGCATTTTCTGGCGTTTCTAGAGGTCTTAGACGATTTTAGACGTTATTTTCGAATCCTCACATTTCGGGCCTTGATCTTAGCTATCTCTGTCAAATCTCAACCGATTTTGAATCGGAATACCATTTAATTCAATAATTTTCATTTATATCGACTCTGCATCAAAATAATCTTGATTTCGTCAATTTAAAATTTTTTCATTTATTTTTTGTTTTTGCATTTTCTGGCGTTTCTAGAGGTCTTAGAGGATTTTAGACCTTATTTTCGAATCCTCACATTTCGGGCCTTGATCTTGGCTATCTCTGTCGAAACTCAACCGATTTTGAATCGGAATACCATTTAATTCAATAATTTTCATTTATATCGACTCTGCATCAAAATAATCTTGATTTCGTCAATTTAAAATTTTTTCATTTATTTTTTGTTTTTGCATTTTCTGGCGTTTCTAGAGGTCTTAGAGGATTTTAGACTCTATTTTCGAATCCTCACATTTCGGGCCTTGATCTTAGCTATCTCTGTCAAAACTCAACCGATTTTGAATCGGAATACCATTTAATTCAATAACTTTCATTTATATCGACTCTGCATCAAAATAATCTTGATTTCGTCAATTTAAAATTTTTTCATTTATTCTTTTGTTTTTGCATTTTCTGGCGTTTCTAGAGGTCTTAGAGGATTTTAGACGTTATTTTCGAATCCTCACATTTCGGGCCTTGATCTTAGCTATCTCTGTCAAACCTCAACCGATTTTGAATCGGAATACCATTTAATTCAATAATTTTCATTTATATCGACTCTGCATCAAAATAATCTTGATTTCGTCAATTTAAAATTTTCTCATTTAATTTTTTGTTTTTGCATTTTCTGGCGTTTCTAGAGGTCTTAGAGGATTTTAGACGTTATTTTCGAATCCTCAATATTTCGGGCCTTGGATCTTAGCTATCTCTGTCAAAACTCAACCGATTTTGAATCGGAATACCATTTAATTCAATAATTTTCATTTATATCGACTCTGCATCAAAATAATCTTGATTTCGTCAATTTAAAATTTTTTTCATTTATTTTTTTGTTTTTGCATTTTCTGGCGTTTCTAGAGGTCTTAGAGGATTTTAGACGTTATTTTCGAATCCTCACCATTTCGGGCCTTGATCTTAGCTATCTCTGTCAAAACTCAACCGGATTTTGAATCGGAATACCATTTAATTCAATAATTTTCATTTATATCGACTCTGCATCAAAATAATCTTGATTTCGTCAATTTAAAATTTTTTCATTTATTTTTTGTTTTTGCATTTTCTGGCGTTTCTAGAGGTCTTAGAGGATTTTAGACGTTTTTTTCGAATCCTCACATTTCGGGCCTTGATCTTAGCTATCTCTGTCAAACCTCAACCGATTTTGAATCGGAATACCATTTAATTCAATAATTTTCATTTATATCGACTCTGCATCAAAATAATCTTGATTTCGTCAATTTAAAATTTTTTCATTTATTTTTTGTTTTTGCATTTTCTGGCGTTTCTAGAGGTCTTAGAGGATTTTAGACGTTTTTTTCGAATCCTCACATTTCGGGCCTTGATCTTAGCTATCTCTGTCAAACCTCAACCGATTTTGAATCAGAATACCATTTAATTCAATAATTTTCATTTATATCGACTCTGCATCAAAATAATCTTGATTTCGTCAATTTAAAATTTTTTCATTTATTTTTTGTTTTTGCATTTTCTGGCGTTTCTAGAGGTCTTAGAGGATTTTAGACGTTATTTTCGAATCCTCACATTTCGGGCCTTGATCTTAGCTATCTCTGTCAAACCTCAACCGATTTTGAATCGGAATACCGTTTAATTCAATAATTTTCATTTATATCGACTCTGCATCAAAATAATCTTGATTTCGTCAATTTTAAATTTTTTCATTTATTTTTTGTTTTTGCATTTTCTGGCGTTTCTAGAGGTCTTAGAGGATTTTAGACGTTATTTTCGAATCCTCACATTTCGGGCCTTGATCTTGGCTATCTCTGTCAAAACTCAACCGATTTTGAATCGGAATACCATTTAATTCAATAATTTTCATTTATATCGACTCTGCATCAAAATAATCTTGATTTCGTCAATTTAAAATTTTTTTCATTTATTTTTTGTTTTTGCATTTTCTGGCGTTTCTAGAGGTCTTAGACGATTTTAGACGTTATTTTCGAATCCTCACATTTCAGGCCTTGATCTTAGCTATCTCTGTCAAAACTCAACCGATTTTGAATCGGAATACCGTTTAATTCAATAATTTTCATTTATATCGACTCTGCATCAAAATAATCTTGATTTCGTCAATTTAAAATTTTTTCATTTATTTTTTGTTTTTGCATTTTCTGGCGTTTCTAGAAGTCTTAGACGATTTAAGACGTTATTTTCGAATCCTCACATTTCGGGCCTTGATCTTAGCTATCTCTGTCAAAACTCAACCGATTTTGAATCGGAATACCATTTAATTCAATAATTTTCATTTATATCGACTCTGCATCAAAATAATCTTGATTTCGCCAATTTAAAATTTTTTCATTTATTTTTTGTTTTTGCATTTTCTGGCGTTTCTAGAGGTCTTAGAGGATTTTAGACGTTATTTTCGAATCCTCACATTTCGGGCCTTGATCTTAGCTATCTCTGTCAAAACTCAACCGATTTTGAATCGGAATCCCATTTAATTCAATAATTTTCATTTATATCGACTCTGCATCAAAATAATCTTGATTTCGTCAATTTAAAATTTTTTCATTTATTTTTTGTTTTTGCATTTTCTGGCGTTTCTAGAGGTCTTAGAGGATTTTAGACCCTATTTTCGAATCCTCACATTTCGGGCCTTGATCTTAGCTATCTCTGTCAAAACTCAACCGATTTTGAATCGGAATACCGTTTAATCCAATAATTTTCATTTATATCGACTCTGCATCAAAATAATCTTGATTTCGTCAATTTAAAAATTTTTTCATTTATTTTTTAGTTTTTGCATTTTCATGGCGTTTCTAGAGGTCTTAGAGGATTTTAGACGTTATTTTCGAATCCTCACATTTCGGGCCTTGATCTTAGCTATCTCTGTCAAAACTCAACCGATTTTGAATTTGAATACCACTCTAATTCAATTTTTCATTTATATCGACTCTGCATCAAAATAATCTTGATTTCGTCAATTTAAAAATTTTTTCATTTATTTTTTGTTTTTGCATTTTCTGGCGTTTCTAGAGGTCTTAGAGGATTTTAGACGTTATTTTCGAATCCTCACATTTCGGGCCTTGATCTTAGCTATCTCTGTCAAAACTCAACCGATTTTGAATCGGAATACCATTTAATTCAATAATTTTCATTTATATCGACCTGCATCAAAATAATCTTGATTTCGTCAATTTAAAATTTTTTCATTTATTTTTTGTTTTTGCATTTTCTGGCGTTTCTAGAGGTCTTAGAGGATTTTAGACGTTATTTTCGAATCCTCACATTTCGGGCCTTGATCTTAGCTATCTCTGTCAAACCTCAACCGATTTTGAATCGGAATACCCTTTAATTCAATAATTTTCATTTATATCGACTCTGCATCAAAATAATCTTGATTTCGTCAATTTAAAATTTTTTCATTTATTTTTTGTTTTTGCATTTTCTGGCGTTTCTAGAGGTCTTAGACGATTTTAGACGTTATTTTCGAATCCTCACATTTCAGGCCTTGATCTTAGCTATCTCTGTCAAAACTCAACCGATTTTGAATCGGAATACCATTTAATTCAATAATTTTCATTTATATCGACTCTGCATCAAAATAATCTTGATTTCGTCAATTTAAAATTTTTTCATTTATTTTTGTTTTTGCATTTTCTGGCGTTTCTAGAGGTCTTAGAGGATTTTTAGACCTTTATTTTCGAATCCTCACATTTCGGGCCTTGATCTTAGCTATTCTCTGTCAAAACTCAACCGATTTGAATCGGAATACCATTTAATTCAATAATTTTCATTTATATCGACTCTGCATCAAAATAATCTTGATTTCGTCAATTTAAAATTTTTTTTCATTTATTTTTTGTTTTTGCATTTTCTGGCGTTTCTAGAGGTCTTAGACGATTTTAGACGTTATTTCTCGAATCCTCACATTTCGGGCCTTGATCTTAGCTATCTCTGTCAAAACTCAACCGATTTTGAATCGGAATTACCATTTAATTCAATAATTTTCATTTATATCGACTCTGCATCAAAATAATCTTGATTTCGTCAATTTAAAATTTTTTCATTTATTTTTGTTTTTGCATTTTCTGGCGTTTCTAGAGGTCTTAGAGGATTTTAGACGTTATTTTCGAATCCCTCGCATTTCGGGCCTTGATCTTAGCTCTCTCTGTCAAAACTCAACCGATTTTGAATCGGAATACCATTTAATTCAATAATTTTCATTTATATCGACTCTGCATCAAAATAATCTTGATTTCGTCAATTTAAAAATTTTTTCATTTATTTTTTGTTTTTGCATTTTCTGGCGTTTCTAGAGGTCTTAGAGGATTTTAGACGTTATTTTCGAATCCTCACATTTCGGGCCTTGATCTTAGCTATCTCTGTCAAAACTCAACCGATTTTGAATCGGAATACCATTTAATTCAATAATTTTCATTTATATCGACTCTGCATCAAAATAATCTTGATTTCGTCAATTTAAAAATTTTTTCATTTATTTTTTGTTTTTGCATTTTCTGGCGTTTCTAGAGGTCTTAGACGATTTTAGACGTTATTTTCGAATCCTCACATTTCGGGCCTTGATCTTAGCTATCTCTGTCAAAACTCAACCGATTTTGAATCGAATACCGTTTAACTCAATAATTTTCATTTATATCGACTCTGCATCAAAATAATCTTGATTTCGTCAATTTAAAAATTTTTTCATTTATTTTTGTTTTTGCATTTTCTGGCGTTTCTAGAGGTCTTAGAGGATTTTAGACGTTATTTTCGAATCCTCACATTTCGGGCCTTGATCTTAGCTATCTCTGTCAAAACTCAACCGATTTTGAATCGGAATACCATTTAATTCAATAATTTTCATTTATATCGACTCTGCATCAAAATAATCTTGATTTCGTCAATTTAAAATTTTTTCATTTATTTTTTGTTTTTGCATTTTCTTGGCGTTTCTAGAGGTCTTAGAGGATTTTAGACGTTATTTTCGAATCCTCACATTTCGGGCCTTGATCTTAGCTATCTCTGTCAAAACTCAACCGATTTTGAATCGGAATACCATTTAATTCAATAATTTTCATTTATATCGACTCTGCATCAAAATAATCTTGATTTCGTCAATTTAAAATTTTTTCATTTATTTTTTGTTTTTGCATTTTCTGGCGTTTCTAGAGGTCTTAGAGGATTTTAGACGTTATTTTCGAATCCTCACATTTCGGGCCTTGATCTTAGCTATCTCTGTCAAAAACTCAACCGATTTTGAATCGGAATACCATTTAATTCAATAATTTTCATTTATATCGACTCTGCATCAAAATAATCTTGATTTCGTCAATTTAAAATTTTTTCATTTATTTTTTGTTTTTGCATTTTCTGGCGTTTCTAGAGGTCTTAGAGGATTTTAGACGTTATTTTCGAATCCTCACATTTCGGGCCTTGATCTTAGCTATCTCTGTCAAAACTCAACCGATTTTGAATCGGAATACCATTTAATTCAATAATTTTCATTTATATCGACTCTGCATCAAAATAATCTTGATTTCGTCAATTTAAAATTTTTTCATTTATTTTTTGTTTTTGCATTTTCTGGCGTTTCTAGAGGTCTTAGAGGATTTTAGACGTTATTTTCGAATCCTCACATTTCGGGCCTTGATCTTAGCTATCTCTGTCAAAACTCAACCGATTTTGAATCGGAATACCATTTAATTCAATAATTTTCATTTATATCGACTCTGCATCAAAATAATCTTGATTTCGTCAATTTAAAATTTTTTTCATTTATTTTTTGTTTTTGCATTTTCTGGCGTTTCTAGAGGTCTTAGAGGATTTTAGACGTTATTTTCGAATCCTCACATTTCGGGCCTTGATCTTAGCTATCTCTGTCAAAACTCAACCGATTTTGAATCGGAATACCATTTAATTCAATAATTTTCATTTATATCGACTCTGCATCAAAATAATCTTGATTTCGTCAATTTAAAATTTCATTTATTTTTTGTTTTTGCATTTTCTGGCGTGGGGGGTTTGGTTCGTCAATTTAAAATTTTTTCATTTATTTTTTGTTTTTGCATTTTCTGGCGTTTCTAGAGGTCTTAGAGGATTTTAGACGTTATTTTCTGAATCCTCACATTTCGGGCCTTGATCTTAGCTATCTCTGTCAAAACTCAAACCGATTTTGAATCGGAATACCATTTAATTCAATAATTTTCATTTATATCGACTCTGCATCAAAATAATCTTGATTTCGTCAATTTAAAATTTTTTCATTTATTTTTTTTGTTTTTGCATTTTCTGGCGTTTCTAGAGGTCTTAGAGGATTTTAGACGTTATTTTCGAATCCTCACATTTCGGGCCTTGATCTTAGCTATCTCTGTCAAAACTCAACCGATTTTGAATCGGAATACCATTTAATTCAATAATTTTCATTTATATCGACTCTGCATCAAAATAATCTTGATTTCGTCAATTTAAAATTTTTTCATTTATTTTTTGTTTTTGCATTTTCTGGCGTTTCTAGAGGTCTTAGAGACGATTTTAGACGTTATTTTCGAATCCTCACATTTCGGGCCTTGATCTTAGCTATCTCTGTCAAAACTCAACCGATTTTGAATCGGAATACCATTTAATTCAATAATTTTCATTTATATCGACTCTGCATCAAAATAATCTTGATTTCGTCAATTTAAAATTTTTTCATTTATTTTTTGTTTTTGCATTTTCTGGCGTTTCTAGAGGTCTTAGAGGATTTTAGACGTTGTTTTCGAATCCTCACATTTCGGGCCTTGATCTTAGCTATCTCTGTCAAAACTCAACCGATTTTGAATCGGAATACCATTTAATTCAATAATTTTCATTTATATCGACTCTGCATCAAAATAATCTTGATTTCGTCAATTTAAAATTTTTTCATTTATTTTTTGTTTTTGCATTTTCTGGCGTTTCTAGAGGTCTTAGACGATTTTAGACGTTATTTTCGAATCCTCACATTTCGGGCCTTGATCTTAGCTATCTCTGTCGAAACTCAACCGATTTTGAATCGGAATACCATTTAATTCAATAATTTTCATTTATATCGACTCTGCATCAAAATAATCTTGATTTCGTCAATTTAAAATTTTTTCATTTATTTTTTGTTTTTGCATTTTCTGGCGTTTCTAGAGGTCTTAGAGGATTTTAGACGTTATTTTCGAATCCTCACATTTCGGGCCTTGATCTTAGCTATCTCTGTCGAAACTCAACCGATTTTGAATCGGAATACCGTTTAATTCAATAATTTTCATTTATATCGACTCTGCATCAAAATAATCTTGATTTCGTCAATTTAAAATTTTTTCATTTATTTTTTGTTTTTGCATTTTCTGGCGTTTCTAGAGGTCTTAGAGGGTTTTAGACGTTATTTTCGAATCCTCACATTTCGGGCCTTGATCTTAGCTATCTCTGTCAAAACTCAACCGATTTTGAATCGGAATACCATTTAATTCAATAATTTTCATTTATATCGACTCTGCATCAAAATAATCTTGATTTCGTCAATTTAAAATTTTTTCATTTATTTTTTGTTTTTTGCATTTTCTGGCGTTTCTAGAGGTCTTAGAGGATTTTAGACGTTATTTTCGAATCCTCACATTTCGGGCCTTGATCTTAGCTATCTCTGTCAAAACTCAACCGATTTTGAATCGGAATACCATTTAATTCAATAATTTTCATTTATATCGACTCTGCATCAAAATAATCTTGATTTCGTCAATTTAAAATTTTTCATTTATTTTTTGTTTTTGCATTTTCTGGCGTTTCTAGAGGTCTTAGAGGATTTTAGACGTTATTTTCGAATCCTCACATTTCGGGCCTTGATCTTAGCTATCTCTGTCAAAACTCAACCGATTTTGAATCGGAATACCATTTAATTCAATAATTTTCATTTATATCGACTCTGCATCAAAATAATCTTGATTTCGTCAATTTAAAATTTTTTTCATTTATTTTTTGTTTTTGCATTTTCTGGCGTTTCTAGAGGTCTTAGAGGATTTTAGACGTTATTTTCGAATCCTCACATTTCGGGCCTTGATCTTAGCTATCTCTGTCAAAACTCAACCGATTTTGAATCGGAATACCATTTAATTCAATAATTTTCATTTATATCGACTCTGCATCAAAATAATCTTGATTTCGTCAATTTAAAAATTTTTTCATTTATTTTTTGTTTTTGCATTTTCTGGCGTTTCTAGAGGTCTTAGAGGATTTTAGACGTTATTTTCGAATCCTCACATTTCGGGCCTTGATCTTAGCTATCTCTGTCAAAACTCAACCGATTTTGAATCGGAATACCATTTAATTCAATAATTTTCATTTATATCGACTCTGCATCAAAATAATCTTGATTTCGTCAATTTAAAATTTTTTTCATTTATTTTTTGTTTTTGCATTTTCTGGCGTTTCTAGAGGTCTTAGAGGATTTTAGACGTTATTTTCGAATCCTCACATTTCGGGCCTTGATCTTAGCTATCTCTGTCAAAACTCAACCGATTTTGAATCGGAATACCATTTAATTCAATAATTTTCATTTATATCGACTCTGCATCAAAATAATCTTGATTTCGTCAATTTAAAATTTTTTTCATTTATTTTTTGTTTTTGCATTTTCTGGCGTTTCTAGAGGTCTTAGAGGATTTTAGACGTTATTTTCGAATCCTCACATTTCGGGCCTTGATCTTAGCTATCTCTGTCAAAACTCAACCGATTTTGAATCGGAATACCATTTAATTCAATAATTTTCATTTATATCGACTCTGCATCAAAATAATCTTGATTTCGTCAATTTAAAATTTTTTCATTTATTTTTTGTTTTTGCATTTTCTGGCGTTTCTAGAGGTCTTAGAGGATTTTAGACGTTATTTTCGAATCCTCACATTTCGGGCCTTGATCTTAGCTATCTCTGTCAACAAAAAAAAACTCAACCATTTTGAATCGGAATACCATTTAATTCAATAATTTTCATTTATATCGACTCTGCATCAAAATAATCTTGATTTCGTCAATTTAAAATTTTTTCATTTATTTTTTGTTTTTGCATTTTCTGGCGTTTTTAGAGGTCTTAGAGGATTTTAGACGTTATTTTCGAATCCTCACATTTCGGGCCTTGATCTTAGCTATCTCTGTCAAAACTCAACCGATTTTGAATCGGAATACCATTTAATTCAATAATTTTCATTTATATCGACTCTGCATCAAAATAATCTTGATTTCGTCCAATTTAAAATTTTTTCATTTATTTTTTGTTTTTGCATTTTCTGGCGTTTCTAGAGGTCTTAGAGGATTTTAGACGTTATTTTCGAATCCTCACATTTCGGGCCTTGATCTTAGCTATCTCTGTCAAAACTCAACCGATTTTGAATCGGAATACCGTTTAATTCAATAATTTTCATTTATATCGACTCTGCATCAAAATAATCTTGATTTCGTCAATTTAAAATTTTTTCATTTATTTTTTGTTTTTGCATTTTCTGGCGTTTCTAGGGTCTTAGAGGATTTTAGACGTTATTTTCGAATCCTCACATTTCGGGCCTTGATCTTAGCTATCTCTGTCAAAACTCAACCGATTTTGAATCGGAATACCATTTAATTCAATAATTTTCATTTATATCGACTCTGCATCAAAATAATCTTGATTTCGTCAATTTAAAATTTTTTCATTTAATTTTTTGTTTTTGCATTTTCTGGCGTTTCTAGAGGTCTTAGAGGATTTTAGACGTTATTTTCGAATCCTCACATTTCGGGCCTTGATCTTAGCTATCTCTGTCAAAACTCAACCGATTTTGAATCGGAATACCATTTAATTCAATAATTTTCATTTATATCGACTCTGCATCAAAATAATCTTGATTTCGTCAATTTAAAATTTTTTCATTTATTTTTTGTTTTTGCATTTTCTGGCGTTTCTAGAGGTCTTAGAGGATTTTAGACGTTATTTTCGAATCCTCACATTTCGGGCCTTGATCTTAGCTATCTCTGTCAAAACTCAACCGATTTTGAATCGGAATACCATTTAATTCAATAATTTTCATTTATATCGACTCTGCATCAAAATAATCTTGATTTCGTCAATTTAAAATTTTTCATTTAATTTTTTGTTTTTGCATTTTCTGGCGTTTCTAGAGGTCTTAGAGGATTTTAGACGTTATTTTCGAATCCTCACATTTCGGGCCTTGATCTTAGCTATCTCTGTCAAAACTCAACCGATTTTGAATCGGAATACCATTTAATTCAATAATTTTCATTTATATCGACTCTGCATCAAAATAATCTTGATTTCGTCAATTTAAAATTTTTTCATTTATTTTTTTGTTTTTGCATTTTCTGGCGTTTCTAGAGGTCTTAGAGGATTTTAGACGTTATTTTCGAATCCTCACATTTCGGGCCTTGATCTTAGCTATCTCTGTCAAAACTCAACCGATTTTGAATCGGAATACCATTTAATTCAATAATTTTCATTTATATCGACTCTGCATCAAAATAATCTTGATTTCGTCAATTTAAAATTTTTTCATTTATTTTTTTGTTTTTGCATTTTCTGGCGTTTCTAGGGGTCTTAGAGGATTTTAGACGTTATTTTCGAATCCTCACATTTCGGGCCTTGATCTTAGCTATCTCTGTCAAAACTCAACCGATTTTGAATCGGAATACCATTTAATTCAATAATTTTCATTTATATCGATTCTGCATCAAAATAATCTTGATTTCGTCAAATTACAATTTTTTTCATTTATTTTTTTGTTTTTTGCATTTTCTGG